>VZTV01079035.1:0-22908 GCA_013400875.1 Anhinga rufa
GAAAGATTAATCATACGGGGCTAGCTTTTGAAGATGAGCGGGACTAGCTTTTGAAGATGAGCTGTGCAGCACTTGGTTTCCATGCTATTGTACTAAGCATATGTTTTCTGCTACAGTTGACAGGTGGTACAGGTTTTTTATTGAAAACAATTAACATCAGGGTCAAAATGGTTGGATTTTTATTTTTCTGTTCCACGTCTGGAAAAATATAATTAAAAACAATAGACAGGTGCTTACTTTAATTTTTAACTGTGTGCATGCCTGGTTGTGTGCACAAATAGCAGTTAAACTAGAAGCATGTTACGTTGTTTATGCCTCAAAAGGCAAACCCACACCCTAGAATTGAAAAGCACTTTTCCCTCTGAAGTAACACAAGACAACATATATAGAAATTTAGTAGTAACTTTTAGCAGCATGGGGGGGACTGACTTGGCTTATAGACAGATGAATATTTATGAGGTGTGTCTAGCAAAAGCTTCCCCTCTGATAACTCCTGCATTTAAGCCATTTTGTTTACTTGACCATTTACAGGGTCATAAGGAGGATTATAAACCTAACTCCTATCCAAGTTTGGGGTTTTTCCTCCTCTCCAGCAAATACTTTAACAAGTAAACACAGAATGGCATATTTATTTTTTCCTATTCTGAAGACTCCCCAAAAATTTCTGTGTCTCCTAAAATCCTAGGTGACATCTCCCTTGAAAATCTTGCCCTGATTTTCCCAAAATGACTAGTGATCTTTGCTTACAGAGGACAGAGCACCTGCCCTTTAGCTCTGTCATCAGGTGCTCCCCAATTGCCTGCTACTTGTATAAATAAATACATATCTTACAGAATTTCAAATGGTAGGAGATTTTAAAAGCTGCAAGGTCTGTTCTTTCAAAAAAAAGTTTTTTGGTCTGCTTTCTGCTAAAACAAGCCTGGATTTTTGTGATTTATTTTATTCTGCAGTCAACAAGGATAAAGAGAAGCATGACTTTGCTAGGTGTTGAAATAAAAAGGAAAAAGCTTCAAACAAAGCAGTTGTGGGAATGAGTAATAAGGGTAATACTAAAAGAATATTACTTACAAGGTTCTTTACATTCTTTGGTTTACTAAAGTGAACTCTTTAAACTAATGACTAAGTAGAGAGTAAAATAGTTAATTACAGATTGTCTGAAGCATTTTTAGACAAAATATAGACTAAATTGAACCAGTATTTTAAGTACGTTTGTATCATCTAGTGCAGACAGAAATGAGATTAAAATCCCCATCAAACTAAAAAACCACCCAGTTTGTTCAAGCTTATTCACTTCATTGGAAAAAATATGTACCAACCACAGACAAATCAATAACGTGAAACTAATCTAACAGAATAAATCTTAAACAAAGCAGATCATTGACCTACCATATTATGATTATTCCAACCAAAATTAATTTCAAAAGTTGTGCGGATTTATGTATTGGACCACCTAAAACAAGAATAAAAGCTGGTGCCTTGATAAAACACATTTCCAGAGATGTGAGAAAATAAACATCAGTGTAATGTTTAGCATGAAACCAGTATTAATGTAGCTACTAAAAATATTAATTATGTCCACAGCTCTGTGATTTCTTAACCAGTTTCAATACAGTATTAATATTATCATTGTTAAGATTTATTTCCTGGCTTAATATTCTATTTTAAATTTTAATTTCAAGCCACTTTAAACTCGGCACATAAACTGTCAGTTCAGAAAGCATGTTCATTAAATTACAAAAATGGCATAAATTCTGTAATTATCTGAGCTAGAATCCGGCTTTTAAATAATGGAAAAATCAGGACGTGTGGTTTAAGAAAAACATGTACACGGAGAAGAAAAAAAAGCCTCTGAAGTTTATTTAAGGTGAATCTTATTGATAAGGATTATTTGCCTTATTTAAGTTGATGTTATTTAATCTTGGCTATTACAAGCTCTAAGGTGCTGTCCGTAGATGAATACTAAGACCCTGCAGCACTTCTGGGATCGGCGTACATGTGCCTGGCTGGCTCAGTCACTAACCGCTGTGCATGACTTGGCTGAGGACTCAAAGAAAAGCAGGCAGTATGTCTGAGACTCCCCTATTCATGCCTCAAACTCCAGCCACACTACTTACTGCTGTACCCAAATTAAAATTACTCCCTGCTTGGTAAGTGAGGCAGCAGTCTTCAGGACCTATTCCCTCAAATGCAAATTCACACCTTAACACAACATCCAACATGAATTCATATCTCATGGAGCATCACTCTGGCTGCGAGAAGCTAATGTAGTGATGAGGAGAAACCCCAGCCTGATGGGGTGGTTAGGGATGACCTATTCCTTCTGCTTTCAGCAGCCAAGATTGGCTTTTCATCACCGTGCACAGACTGCTTCGTCTCTGCTGGTTTATAGCACCTAAAAAACCCCTGACCTTCCAATCTCAAATGCATATCGTGGCAGATTATTTTTTAAGAACCCATAAAATAAAGCCAAACATTTTGCTTGAAGTAAGACATAGGGCTTATCTTATGGCCAAGATAAAGTCTTTCCCTTTTGTGGGAACTCGGAATTCAGCAGCATTACAACAGCGTACGGAAGTGTAAGGGGGACTGTGGGAACACACAAGTCTTTCCATAAATCACTGTGAGCTCTCCCTTGCCAGGCAGCTATCCCTTACCTAGCATGCAATAACATAGCTAACTTTTTTTTTCCCCTCAGGATATTCTGAAGCCAATTAGTCTGTTGCACAGATTAATGAGATGAAAGGACATCCTGACAGGCAGAAAACCTGGTACAACCATTTTGCCAATCTTCATATTTTAAATTTAAGAAGTAAGCATACAGTATTGAGAAAATTTTTATTGATAAAAACAAAGTTGTAGATGGATAACAAATGAATCCAGAAGTCCTGGCATGATAGACTGATTCAGAGCCGAGATTTCCATTGTCTATTAGCTTTCTGGTTATGCTTTAAAAGGGAAAGGCTTTCTGCTGTGTTAAAATACCCTGACAAACGCTCAGTGTTAAACCACCTAAGTAGCACATTGCTTTTGAGCATGTACAGTTAAAATGCACTCCTGCTAATAAGACTCTCACAAGTCAAGTTTTTATCACCCACTCACATAGTGCTTGCAAAGATCTGATTCATTGTTTTGCAATACCACCTCTGTTGGTGGGGCCCAAGGAGTTTATGGTAGCTAATACATTATAATTTAAGCAGGGATGTGCCAGACCAGTGCTATAATTAATTATTCTTATACTGCAACACCCACCAGCAGCAGGAACTACACCTCAGACACAATGATCTCAATGGACTTGATGCATTTTATCTGTTTGAATGAGTGTTTTTACAGATCATATGGTGGTATCCAACATGGTGCTCATTGAAATTGAGTGCTTTGTTAGTTTTGATAATGGTCTTTGGGGATTCAGGAAAACAGGTTGGAGTCATTTTGTTTTAAATGGGGGGCTGAAAACTTCATTTGCCACCCCTTACATACAGAAGACCACAGTCTAGCCAAAACAAGGCAAGAAACTTCAATATAAAAGTAATTCCAGCAACTCCAGGAGCCTTTTATTCCATTTTCTAGCCTTTTATCCTGAACGTTCCTTTTCCCTGAAGCAGTCAAGCTGGCCGAGGGGACAGCAAACTTCCCTTCCAAAGTTTGTCACCCACCAGACTGCTAATTCATAGAAAGAAAAGACCATACTGTCTTAAAAAAATTCCAGCCCTTAAATAATACTTTGATTTGATGCTGAAGTATCTCCATTATTGTTCCCAAATTTAAATTCTGATTCGTCTCTTGCCAGCTACTTCAGAGTTCCTTATTGAAAAAAATCAGGAACTGTGGAAAAGATTTCATAGAAACTTATACTGCCTATCCAAAACAGCTCAAGTAATTGAACTATTTCCTCCCTAGAATCTGCCAAGGCAAATAGTCTGTATCATAAGATAATGATCCACATCTCAGACTAGAATGAAACTGAGATGAGAGCAAAAAGAAAGAAAAATGGATGTAGTCCAATTACTGTAGCTCTAAAGCAGAGGAACAGATAACCATGATACTGTGTTTACATCATTAAATATGTTTTAATACAGACAATCATGTTTTAAGAGGATCCTCTGGTCAGACCTATGTAACATGGGCCATCAAACTTCACTTTGTCTTCCTACTCATGAGCCTAATGAAGTGCTCTGGCTTAAGGGCACGACCTGTACTTGGCTTTGTCTTGACTGGAAGCCGCAGAAGCCTATTGTTTCACCTGAAAGCTTGTTATCAAGGATATTCGACCTCAAATTAAAAGTATGCCTTATTTCTTGGCATTTGCCTGACTTCATCTTTCAGCTACCGCCTCCTGCAACAGACCACTGCTTAGTTTCAGCACAGAATAAAATGCACAAATAAAAAAAAAAAATCCCATTTTATGAACCCTTGTGTAAGAAATATTGTCGTGGTTTAGCCCCAGCCGGCAACTAAGCACCGGCACTAAACTGGCAACCCTGCAGCCGCTCGCTCACTCCCCCCACCCCTGTGGGATGGGGGAGAGAATCGGGAGAGCAAAAGCAAGAGAACTCGTGGGTTGAGATAAGAACAGTTTACCAACCAGAATAAAAAAAAGGCAATAATAGTAATGATAATAACAACGATTAAGATAATATAATATAATAAAAAGGAAAACAATGAGGGAGAGAAACGAAACCTGAAAGGAAGGAGAACAAAACCAAACCCAAAACCCCACAAGTGATACAACCTCTCACCACCCGCTAACCGACGCTGCCAGTTCCCGAGCCGCGATTGCACACACTCCCCCCAGTCCCTGCCAACTCCCCCCAGTTAATATACTGGGCATGATGTCATATGATATGGAATATCTCTTTGGCCAGTTTGAATCAGCTCTCTTGGCTGTGTCCCCTCCCCTCCCGGCTTCTTGTGCACCTGGCAGAGCATGAGAGGCTGGAAAAGTCCTTGACTAGTTCAGCACTGCCCAGCAATAGCCAAAACATCAGTGTGTTATCAGTGTTATTCTCATACTAAGTCCAAAACACAGCACTACACCAGCTACAGTGAAGAAAATTAACTCTATCTCAGCTGAAACCATAACAAATATAAATCCACTGGCAACTTCAGAAGTCCTCACTCAATACGTGTTTCCCAGCCTGAAAACCACTGCTCGAGCCTTCGATGCTCTCAGTAGCTAAACACCAGCCATTTACTCTCCAGAAGACAAGGCAGGCTTTGCTACTCCTGCATAGCTGTCAGCCCCTGCAAAGCAGCATCATGACGACACTAATTTTATGCTCACAGAAGTGCACAATACAGCTCTTAGTTAAATGCATCATTATATAAGATGTAGACTTTAAGTGTCTTGAAGAGAACATGCACCTCTCTGAGCAGGACTGGTGGAGAGTGAGCCACACTAACGGGGCTGCCTAAAAGGTGGTCTGGGCTCAAAACCCAGTTTTCCATACAACATGCGGCTCGAAGACCCACAGCCAGACTCAGCTCTGCATGGGCTGGTGGTTCAAAGAGTGCTGCAACCAACGCACCATTGCATCCCAGGCCAGCAGGAAGCAAGTGCAGCTCCCCAGCGTGCCAGGCTTTGGCAAGGAGGATTCAGACTGTGCTTGTTTGCTGCCCTTCCCCATGTCAGGAAGCAAAACACTCAGGCTTTATGCAAGCAGATAGCATTTCCCTTGCTCCATGCCAGCTCTAATCCCATTTGAACATAGGCGCTATCAGCTTCCTCCCTGTGCTGCCCTGCACTGCCTGTCTCCTTTGACAGTCCTGACCAGAGCGTGCACACTGCCAACCTCCCTGTGAAAAGTGGCCTGGTTCACTGAAGCATAAACAAGCCTTCTTCTGCCCTCCCTCCTGTTTTTCCCCATTATTTTTCCTCTTCTTACCACACTCTGCAAGTGTTGTTGCAAATAAAGATTCAAACAAAACCACCCCGTCTCCTGCCAGCCCCCTTAAACTCTTATTCTAACATCTTACACAAAAGATGCTCTTTGGCCCAAGGGGATCACAAATCAATACATAGTTTTTGAGCTGAGTATTTAGTGTTCCTTGTAGGCTGTAGCAACTTAAAACTGTAAAGAATGAGCTGGGGCTGTTTTGTCACCATTTATTATGTTGATTGTATATTTATTCCTCGAAGCAAGATTCTGCTTAATGTTCTGTGCTTTGAAAAAGCCTGGCAGCTGGTGTAAATGAGTTATAGACCCATTTGCCACCAAATCAAAGCCCAGAGCCAGATCAAAGCCAGATAAAAAAAATCATTTTTCTGTCACAGACTGGATGGCTTCTTCTCTGCCCTGTAAGTAAAATTGATATTATTTCATCCAACTTCTATTTTCTCCTGATCAAAATATGATTATGTCTAATGCTATCCTGTCCAGGGCACTGAAGTTATACGAGATGTGAAAGCTTATTGATGTATTCAATTACTGGATGCTGCTCCATTGTCTGCTGAGCAGAGATGCTCAGTTATCGGTTCTTTAGAGCTGTACATTTCTGCCTAACAAAGTCATAACTCCCACAATTACCTGCCTGATGGATGGAAAACAGAAATATCTCACGAGTCCAATGCTGTTATCGGCTCTTCTCCATCTCTAAAATTGCTTTATATTAATGAGATTAGGGCTGTGAAAGAGGTATCACAAGATTTAATTATTTCTATTTTTCCTCCTACAGTAGCAATACTCTCATGTTTCTTGATCTGCATAATGATTTTTCTATAGCACAGTGTTTCCAGAGTAAGAACTGGATGAAATGTGAAAAGCAATGAAACGTAACCTTTCTAAAGGCTTATATAACTAGGGCTTACGTATCTCTTTCCCACCATCTAGACATCTAACCCATACACCACAATAGTTGTCACAAGAATCCTTAGCAGAACCTACACTGAAAAGATAAGACACCCTTGCATTTAATTAGGCTGAAACACACAGGCTAAGCTCTCAGGAGCTAGGTGAATCAACTGCAGGTACCCACACTATTTATAAACATACTGAATATCAGTGACATTTTTTCTCCCTCTAGCTTTCCAGCAACAACTGTCCATGCTTTATAACAGTATTGAGTTGGCATATGCAGAACCCTGCTCTCCAAATGCCAATGCACTGTCACCTGTACTGTTTTCCTAGGAAATCTAGTTGGAGGCTGCTGTTGGTGTATTTTTACCCCAGTTTGGGCTTGTAAGAGTTTTTTTCATCAAATAGAAACACTTTCTCTTACTATAATTTACCCTGATGTGACAGACAACGAGAGGTATATTCCACACGGTTGTTCTGGGATGCTATCCTTGCAGTAAGCATAGAGATTTTAATATAAACAATTTAGCTGTGATACAACGCAACTGCCCTAAAGGCTGTTGAGGCTGGTTCTATGTTTATTATTGTTTGTGTTACAGAAAAAAATCATTTCAACTTTGTCACTGTTCAACACAGCAAGTTTCAATCCCATAAGGAAGAAGTTATTGTGGAAATGAAGCAGGTGGAGATGACCCTGTAAGTATAGCAACCTGAAAAAACTCCTGGTCCGAACTAGGCTGTTTAGAAATTCTGCTGCTCCCTTAAGTGTGCAAGCAAAATATTTAACCAACTAAGAGATTAAATTTTGTCTCCTTAACATTTAGTAATAGGTGATCTCGGCTTGGTCCAGCACAGGGTGTAGTTTAATGCTGAGGCTCCCTTGGCCCCCTGGGAGTGATTAGATCATTTAGCAGCTCTTTTTGGCACTTCTGACTGCATATTGCATGCAGTTGGTGACATTTAATTCATCATCCTCAGCTCCCAGGAGGTGGAATTATGGAGCTCTTCAGAAGTGACCGCACAGCCCCAAGTCCTGCCACTCCTCCCACCTACTTGTCTCTGTCTCTGACTGACCGTCTTTCAAACAAAAAGGGTTAAAGTGTCACTGCCACACAGATGATTTTCAGTGTTATTTCTCCCTCTCAGCTCATCATTCTGTAGCAGTCTGACTGCTGTCACCCTCCTTTATTATATACAGCAGATGACAGGAATAATCTTTAGTTCAGAGATGACAGTTTGTTTTATAAAATCTTAGCATGGTGTAAGCAGTAGTACTTGGCATCGCTGGCATATAGCTTGAGGTACTCATATCAATGCCAGAGATAACCACATCTTCCCTTTAGAGGCCAAAATTATTTTGGATGCATTAATACAGCATTTTTGCCAGAGTTCAGTCTGTTGTAACATTTAAGGAGAGAGATCTGTTACACTTAAGGTCTATACTGCATTTCATACAGAAAAGCAAAATAGGCATTTTTCAGATCAGAGCAGTTAAAGCAGTATAGATAAAATCCTGGGACAACGGTTTTGAAGACTAGACATCTGCATTTATTTAATGATTAATCCCTTTGGACTTGTACTTTTCTCCGTATCTCAAATATTGTTTTCCTTCTTTACTCAGGAACCTGCAACTCTACTGTAAGAAATTGCAAATCAAAATAGTTCATCGGTATTTGTTTAGAAAGCATATGTTATCATGTGAAGTGGAACTACTTATGACATTTTCAGAAAGCTATGAATAATCACACATCATTAAAACTGTTGATTGAAACAGTGTTTTGCCATGACATTTTTAAACCATGGCATAAGTAAATGCAAAATCTCCCTAGCAAAAGTCAAAACCCACCCAAAACTCAGAGCATTATACCATAAAGTGTTCTGTCTACTGTATCCTAGATGTAAAACAAAGAAAAGGAAGGAGTTGCTGGCAAAGCCAATAGCAAAACTTTCATTGATTTCAGTGGGATCAGGTTTACCCTAGTTATGGTAGTTTCCTATGGAATGAAGAGTATGTGTTTTCTTTGGAAGTGAGCTCAAGGCTCCTTTCTATCACACCTGGAATCTTTCGATAGCTCTACATTCTCTGCATTAAAAAGCTGCTTTATTTTGCTGAATTCAGAATATTAGCCTACTCTTTGTTAAAAAACAAAACAGCAGTGTCACATAATGTACATGCTGGGAATAAATCAATTTGTTTATAGAAATTGTTAAGACTCAGGAGTGTGAGAAACTGAAAGAATAAAATTTGGCCAGCACAGAGCATAGGAGAACTGGCATACCGAAATACAGAGCAAGTACTCCTCGTAGCCCATGTGGTAGGAGTTGATAGATTATCACCTCTGCAGGCAATACCTACTGCACGTGAACTCAGTAGGTCTGAAACACAGGCTGCCATTTCAAATGGCCCAGGAAACAGCCCTCACAAACACCAAGATCCTATTTATTTCCAAACATGTCTACTCAAAACAGGAAACCACTATCTAGGAAAAGGCAGTCGTTTCCAAGCTGGTTTCTTAGTGACCAACAGGAATGAAACAAAGTACGTTATACAGAATAGCGCTTCATATTCTGCATGCCAGGCAGTAGTGTTTTAAGAAAGTTTCATTCCTGTAAAGCTAAACTGACCTTTTTTTTTAATTAAAAAACTACTAACAGGTATGCTGTGTGTGCAGCTAACACTTAAGAAAATAATAATTAAAAAAAACAAACAGTGAAGATCATGATCTAAATTCCAGTGGAAGGAAGGGCATCTTCATATAGGAGCTACCCACTGGACAGCATTCCCCACCTTGTCTGCCAAGTCTCTGCCCTCTGCTATAAATATTTTCAGGCAGCATCCAAAACACACTGCAACCTAGATGTCAGAGAGAACACCACTGGACAGGTAGGTTTCTCCTTGTTTCCTAACCCTATTTCTTTAGTAGATGTTTCCATGTGGCTTCACTTCCATTCAAGTTTAGTAATGAGGGAGAGGTTGTGTGAGTGCAGAAAACAGCTGATCTGATGGAAAATTTGAACCCTGCAACAAGGTCAAAGGTCCTCCTGGACCTACCCACTTCCCAACTCCTGGTCTTGTTTTCTTTTCACCCTCAATTGCTCTCCCCATCAGCCTTAGCCCTGCTAATCTCCCTGCAACACCATGAATTCATCACAGCTTTGAGACAAAAAAGACTGTCCACACATGCACCCATTTAATGTGAGCTTGCTAAAGACACAATTTAGGTCTTTACACCTTTGTTCTAAAAAAACCAAGCGCAGGTATTTCTTTAAACAGAAAAACAAAGACAAATCCTGTTCAACCTTAAACTAAAACATACTCAGCCAGATTGTAATCAAGCTGGAGTAATTTAGGCTGGATGGTATTGCTGAAGCTCATTTGCTTCACCGCCACGCTCAAAGCATGGCCAGAAAGCCCTGCCCTATCCTCCCAAGCCTGCAGATATAGTATTTATCTGAACAACACGCACCTATTCTCCATGAGACAAGTACATCACTAAAATGAGGACACATTATCTGCCAAATTTCGGAGGGCTACACTAGAGCTTCATAGGACCATTCAATTTTGACCTTAAGAAAAAACATCATTTTTCACTAGGAATTCTGGCTAGCTTTCACAGGAAACTTTGGTCCAAGACAGACAACTAATGAACTTCCTCTCAAGCTGGTAGAAGTTTGCCAAAGTTCAAGCAACTGAAAATGGGGTGCACATTACTTCTTAAGGCTGACTGATGTTTCCCAATATCACCACTTCTCATCTTGCATAAGAGACCAATTTACATATTCTAAGAAGAAAGCCGCTCTGAATATTTCTCAATACTATGCATTTACCCATCTGACAGCTCAGTCAAAATTGCCCCAAAACAGGCACCGTTATTAAGCAGCAGCCTTTCCAGTTGCATCATATTAAATTCTGTATTCTAAATTTTTGAGTCATTCAGCTTCTTGGTTATTTTTGAAAGCCAGTAGCAAAGTTACAGGTGTGTCTGGTTCCTGTATCTAAGAAGGTGCAAGATATGACAATATCTTGAGGTGATGTAAAAACAGAAATGCACACACTGGACTAAATACTCACTGATGCTTTCTACATGCCATTCATTTTGGACCTAATCCAAAATCTACTGGATGCAAAAGAATCATATTCATTATATTTGGATAAAGCCATTATTCATGAAAAATACTTCTGCTTCCAAGCACACTCTGATTAAACATAATAATACATCCACATCTCACAAGCAGCAAATAGTCAAAGCAAACAGTTTACAAGCTTTCTTTACAAGATCTATGCAGTGAATACCTAGGAATAAATAATCCCTTTGCTGAAATCAGGGTCAAATCACATAGAGGGACAGAAAACCAAGACTAAATCAGGAGTGAATTCATTTTCATTGCATGGTTTAGCCAGTTCTCAGTATAAACTAGCTGGACAGAAGTTGAGCTGGCTTTGAGTTCATTTGATTGGGATTATCTCATGGCACTGCAGGAGATCTGTAGCTTTTGGACAGGGGAATTTGAGCTTTAAAAAAATCATATCCCCCCGCCTTTTTTCCCAGAACATCACTAAAGAGCACACGCAGCAGAGCTTCCACTCTGACACCTGGAAGCAGGCGGGCAATAGGAAGAACCATAAACCCGATACAAACAGCCATGTTATACAAAACAGCGTCCGTCTGTGCTGCATTCAGGGAACGGCTGCACTGTCCTCCACAAAAATTCAGCCTGGCTTCATGCCTGCCAACACGAGGATGGCAAGCAGCAAGCAATTAGCGTACAACGCTGGCAGCAAACGACCACACTGGCTTGCCCAGCCGTGCCCAAAATGACTGATAATTGCCTTGTACGAAAGCATATGAATTCCACAGAAATGTTGTCCAAGATGCCAAGGAGACGTAGGATGCGCGGCTGCCTGGGAGCCATCAGCTGGAGCCCCGCACATTCATGCTCTCCTTTCTTTACGCACTTTATGGTGTCATTCTCTGCTGGCAACTGCTTTTCAGAGCTGCTGGCTTCAGTGAATTTTTAGCATATTCATTAAAAAACTTGGACTAAAGCTACTGCCTTTCTGCCAAGCAGATCTGTTTGTGAAGGTAGTGTCACTGGTGGAGATATTTATTTTGAAAAAATCAAACTTCCAAGCTTATATTGTCCAGTGAATTGTTCGAATAACCTCAGATATCAAATAGTTCAACAGAACACGAGTGAAAATTTATTCCCATTTACATTAGTATTACTCATCTTGTAGTTTAAGCCACAGGTGAAGTCTGAGACTTCTAGATTTGTTTTCTGGCTGACAGGAAAGTTCTGATGCTCATTTTGTCCCTAGAAAAGAGTCTGATAAAATGGTCAATTATACATCTCCCCTGTAAATACAGTTTCCAGAAAACAACATGAACTCTTGCCCTGTTCAGATTAATTTTTGAAGTGTGCAATTTTATTTCTGCGATGCAATGTAATATTATTTAATGCTGTAAAATAGCATTCCCAGGATGCTAAATTACTATCGACTATACCTTTTGCAAGTTTAACGTAACTTGCTCTAGAAGTGTCAGTGAGAGGCAAAACTCATTAGCAATTAAATTTTGTCCCAGAAGTAATTAAAAATATTAATGATACTAAATGAGAATACTATTATACCTTCTGGATGTCCAGTCTGAAGCAGTAAAAGTAAGTCATAGAAATAGAACATGGCAAATAGCTGGATTTCAGAAACAGCCAAAGAGATTTCTTAACACAATAATAATATTTATTTCAACTCCTTTAATATAAAATGAAAGCTGTAGCACTTTCCAAAAATGTACTTAGTGCTCAACAGCAGCACCTGCTTATGTGCTTCACTTCTGTATGCCAAACTCATAGGCAGGAAATCTTTAAACTCATTTAACTTCACAATTTTAACAAAATAACAACTGAACTCATGCCAGGTCTGAAAAACATCTAAATCTGGTTCAAGTTCAATGAAATAATCACATTTGATTTGTCTGCACTGATATATTGCCTTTGACTCAACTCTCTTGTGGTATAGATGGTCATAAATTTTAAGCCTCAATAGGTTTTTATACTGTCATCCTTTTTAAACACTGATATTCTGCTTTACAATACTCCTCCCCAAAATCTCACAAGCCATAATATTCTCAACCGCAGAGTCAGTTTGAGGGGATGCAGTTCTCAAAATGAGCCTCTCTTAAAATTCCTTGCAACTGGATCACAGTATTTGCAGTATTAGCAATAACCATTAAACCCAGCCAAAAGCCCTTTGACAGAAATCTGGGGTTTTGACCAGAGAGAATATTTATGAAAAGTATGCGGTTTTATTTTAAAGGAGCTTTCCTTGGAGAAAGAACTTATTCTGATTGCTTTTGGTTTACAAAAACAAGAAGTTGACATTTTCTGCAGGAAGTATAGCATTTTCTGATTAGCTCTAATAGCCACCTTTGGGAGATGCTGCAATTTATCCCAGCATTTGAAGTAGTTGAGTGTCATTAATTGCTATTCACTAGAGTATTCAAGGCACTTGGTACCTGGTAAAGATGGGAGCTAGAAATCAGACTGCAGACCACGACTGCAAAAAAACCGCTACAGCACACGACTGAAGGCTGAGCCGAGCACAAACCTCCTCTGCTTTGTTGACCAGGATTTGTGCTTTAGAAACCCCAGTAGCTGTGTCAGACCAAGTGCTAGTTTAAGCATCTGACAGCAAAATCTGAGTTCATTATTTGTTTTTCTAGTTTCAGGAGCTAGGCGTCTTTTTCATACATAAAGTGCTGCTAGAAAGCTTTCCTTTTTTTTTTTCTCCTGTATCACACTCTTTTCTTTCTCCATGTTTCTCAAAAATACTCCCTCCAAACTAAATATATCTCAGCCTGATATTAAAACCACATAATTGTTACCCAGATAAACTAAACCTTGATAATGCCAAAGCTACAGTAATATGTAATTTTTGTCAAAAGAGTCACTTATTTCATTTCCCATCCTCGGAGATGTGCTCTCTACGTCGGTTTCTGATGGAAACAAATGAAGGCAATGATTTGTCTTGAATAATAAAGCACCTGCAGCTGTTTGCAGCATTTAGAATGATGGCTTATCATTAGCAGAAACACTTATATATTCCAAGCACCCTACATGCCTTGCAGGTAGGACGCCAGGGTCTGTGTCATTTGCCTTAGTTTCTCATGATTTTCCAATAACAAAAGCATCAAGGATGCAGTGCATACATCACCTGCCCAGGAGTCTAGATTCAGTCTAGATAGTGACCTTTCAATAAGTCTCCTCTGCCCCCAGAAATGTCAATATGAAAGATTTCCTTAGACTTCAATCACATAAAATCTATAGAGCAGAACTTCCTTCTGGGTCTGAGAGGCACTGAGCAGAGTGGGAGCTTGGTCTGTGGCTGGGCAGTAGTAAATCCTAAAAAACTTCAGCGAGGATTTTAAAGGCAATTGTATATGCATATACATTCCAAGCTGGCAAAGCTTTGAAGACCAGCTACCAGGTTTGTCTGTCTTCGTTCTTAACCATCCCAATGAGGTGAGGCCTATGCACATATTCCTGTGCAGAGCTGAGCATGAAGCAGCAATAGTGCTGGGGAACTGGATGTGGAGCCTTGCCAGCCAGCTGATACGGGAACTGGAAGCAGCTTTTACAGTGCAGTCATGCGGTGAGCAACTCAACTTCATTCAAAATAGATTAACTCATTACAGAATACCTGAGAATAAATTGCACAGGAATAAGTGAGGGATTTTCAAGAGAGTTAATGCACTCTAAAATACCACGAAGCTCCTGCATGACTAGAAAGGATGAATTTGTAGCAGTATAATTTACAATTTAGAAAGTTCAAATAATTACACATGAATTGCTAAAATACTCATTAAGGGAACATGAGATCCCTTTATTTTATAGAATAGCTTCAGTTTTTCAGCAATTCCATAAACACAGCCAGGTGAATCAGCTACTTGTCACCACCATTCAAATCTTTGGTGATCTGTTAAGAAATAAAAATTCCATCCAGTTAGTGTTTCACATAGTTGCATCTTTGAGTCAGTATTATCTCCAGCTGCAATCTCACAAGTTACAGCTCCAGTCAAAGTTAATACTAGATCAATTACTATAATTAACAAGATCAATAATAGGTTAACAATAATGCATTTTTCCTCTTAGGATAAACCGTGCCACATGGCCTTAAACTCAAACAGATCCACAGCTGAACACAGCAACATTCACACCAAGAAGATTTAGGGCACTGGGGCAAGCATAGAAGAGCCTTTCTGCCAATAGTTAAATGAGTCCCTTCCCCATCTCAGTCTGACATCCTGGCTTTGCTTAGGACAGACAGTAATCAAAGCACAAAAACTAATAGAGCAAATTTTCACTGCCCTCCATGTAGCCTCATGCAGCCATGCTATGGTCTTTGAAATACCCCCATCCTGACCCAGCAACACACATCCAGAAGGAGCTGTACCTGCTGCTATTTTCAGCATGGTGGTAAGTACATTTGGTTGCTGTGTCTCTAGGCGTCCTACACAGCTTTTGCTTGTCTTATTCTGTTTCTTTCAGCTTAGACACCTCTGCCTTTGATTTGCTCCTACCCATGAAAGGATATTGCTAATTGCTCTGCTCCCACTTTCCCCCCCACCCCCTAAGCCTCTGCTCCTTCCAAGCAGCAATACTCTTACAGACATTACAGAGGACATCTTACTGCCCTACCAGTCCAACAGACCTATCTCCACCCATCTGGAGGCTCAGTGAAACATGCTCCCCAAGCCAATTTTATATTTGCTGAATGACGTATACTATGCATCATCATCCTAGCCCACAACTGCTCTCTCCCAGAAGACCTGAGGAATGAAGGAGGGCAACTGCCTAACCTACTCTTTGGCTCTGTGCTGCAGAGGAGGGGAGTAGTTTTGGACAAACACAACCAGTTTTCTCAGACAGCTCAGGAAGATTGTCAAAATGCTACCAGACACAAAGAAGGAAAAATCTGCAGACAGCAAGACACTGCACTCCCTTGCTGAAAGGCTGATTTTAGTAGTCAGGAGATTGCTTGGCTGTATTTGCACTTTCAGTCAGGGCATGGGAGAAAAGCTGGAAGCTTATTTTCAATAGCCTGGCTGTCTACTGATGGCCCTCTCCTGCTTCCTCTGCCTTCCCCTGCCAGAGCGAAATGGGAGCTCCGCAGACAATGGGTGGTCCTGTAGCCCTTGCGCACTGGGCACTCCAGCCTTCAGATGCACCATCAGGGCTCCTGCAGCAGAGGCCAGCAGCGCTGCATGTTTCTGGGTCAGCATCAGCATCCTGTTGGCCTTCTGGCCAAAGCACCCTGTCCCACTTGATACAACCCACAGTCTCTGATCTTCTTTGTGTTCCCACAGAGACAACGTGACCGCTGTCTGACCCCATCACCCTTACGGCAGCCCCCACAAATTGGCGCAGAGCAGGCAGGAGAGTGGGGCAGAGGCTCCTGGAGAGGGGTGAGGGTCTGTGCAGGGCTGCCACTTCTCCAGGATGTTTTATGAAAACAAACCTTGATGCTGGGAAGGGAGTGAGGCCTCACGGGCAAGTCTCTTGGGCCATATCCAGAAGTCAAGGGAATAGCTCCTCTCCCTTGCATGGTGCTTGGAAACAGCCACACTCATACATGGAGTTAAGTGAGAGAAACCTATTTATACCACCACCACCAAATGACAGGGGAAACTCTTCTTCCTTTCTTCCCCTCTGAAGAAACATGGAATCATAGAAAAGTAGCGCTTGACAAGTCACCTAATAAGTGTCCTCAACGCCAAATCAACATCAAATCTATTCCTAGCAGATGTTTGTCTAGTCTAGCCATTAAAAAGCTCTGAGGATGGAGGTATTTTTTTACCCTGCTTGGTTAGGCTATGCATAAAAGTGAAGAGATTTTAGGTAACAGCGGGCAAGCTGCTACAGCAATTTTTTCAAGCCTGTGCACA
This sequence comes from Anhinga rufa, assembly GCA_013400875.1. Classification (NCBI taxonomy): domain Eukaryota; kingdom Metazoa; phylum Chordata; class Aves; order Suliformes; family Anhingidae; genus Anhinga; species Anhinga rufa. The sequence continues at coordinate 16,736 of VZTV01079035.1, forward strand.
GGGCTATTATCATATTCCAATACTATTGGCCTTTACTTTTGCTGTGGGTTGCTAAACTAATATGAAATGCTGATTGAATTTGTGCTGCCAGTGGAAAAGCTGGAAATCACTAAACACACTAAGAGCATACTGTGTCTGCAAGAGCACCAGGCAAAGGACTGCCACAGGGAAAGAGAGAAAAGCCTTGAAGAAAAGCTTCAGAGTGAACAAGCCCTGCTAAGCCCTCCAGAATTGCTGTGGGAATGTCTGCCCTTCGTCACAGGGATCCCTGCAGTGGTTTGAAGCCAGTGGGTAACATATCATCTAATGGCCACTGAAACGAGAGCAGAAAGGAGAAGAAAAGCAGAGAGAAAGATATTATTTCAGAAGCTTTGCTCACACCAGCAAGGGGTTTCTTCTTTACAGAAAGTATCGTATTACCTCAGATTTCTTATACAAGCAGAGCTTTCTACACAACCTGTCAGAGATTACAGTTTGGGTTTATTTCCATGCAGTTTCACATGTCTTTGGCACGACCTTGAAAGCTGTCATTCTGCAGCAGCCGAGTTTCAGGGAGTCGGCTTGGCTGAACCATACCATCTGCAAGGCGTTTCTCATTTTCCTTCCACAAGCCTCCATCAGCTTGTGTGCTGAGGTTAGTTACCAAACACATGCAAGTTTTACAGCGCTCACATAGTTGCTTTGGCCCCCCAAAGGCCTTAACTCTTGCACTAAAACTTTCCCAAGAATGTTTTCCATGGTCTGAGATACATAAGCACCACTTCCCTCAAGAAAAAGGAGAGCTCATGGGGAATGCCCAGAGGCCATGCTGCCCCATCCCTGGGCAGGCACACAAGCTCATTGTGCCAAGTGAATCAACACTAAATATTACACACCAGCAATGGTTCCATCCTTGCTCTTAACCACTGCAAGGGACCTCAACCTCTATTCAGTTTATCCTGAAAAAGTGCAAACATTTTAAAATAGTGTTACAGACAGACATGAATGCATACATCTTTTCAGTCCTTAACTAATGTCTTCAAACGAATGTTTCATCCAAGCATAGACATATCCCATAGGACTGTCTATTAAAAACCCCTGTTTCTTCTGAACCAATGTAACAACAATAAAACAGAAGCAGAGAGGAGAGAACAGTCCCTTACTTGTCTTACTGCAGCCATGAAACAGCAAGGCAGAATTCTGTCCCTTAAAGACAATACAACCAGTATATGGGCAGGAGTTCAGGATATACCAGAAAATAACCACATGGAGAAAATACAGTTCAAGGGCTACATTTGCAAACCTTTGCAGGCATCTAGAACCCATTCAAGCCTCATCACGATTCACAGAGTCACCCCAGAAACTAAGCATCACCCTCACTCTTATTTTCAGTTGTTCCCAAGCAATGACTGTGCATAAGCAATGCAGAAGTAAATTATTTATGGTACTTGAGCACCTCTACAAAAATTCTAGCCTTTCTCGTGTTCACACTGACTCTTGGATTAGGAGCACAGAGTGGAAATTAGGATTAGGAGCAGAGCAGAAATAGTCAGGACAGATGTTAGGATTCAATTTATTTTTTTTTAGCCACCCACTTGGCCTGGAATCACTGCTTACTTTTCACATATTAAGGCTTACACATAAGGCTTCATGAGATCTGCACTCGATTCCCAGCTCTTTTACAGAGTAATACAGGTGTGACCAGGACATTTTATTTCACTATGACTCAGTTTCCCACACATGAGAAAAACTAATTTTCAAAATAGGTCATTAAGATAAAATGAGTAACATCTGAATTGCTTAGCTATTATTGTGATGGTCTATGTGAGCAGAAAAATAGCTCAAGGCAGTATTCATTTAAAATAGGGTGTAGGGCAAACCAGCTTTCCAGATCAAAACAAGGGAATCTAATTTCAAATCAGAAAGGTATTTTTATATTTATTTAATTATCTTGCCATTAGTGTTTTCACTTTTTTTTTTTTAAAAGGGAGGATGTTCAGTTTCTGGAAGTGATTCTACAGAAGCCTCTTTTAAACCCTAATTTCCCTGGATGAACCAGCCAATTTCAGGACTAAATCATTATTACAACTGTCATTCAATCAGAAAAGCGATTTAATTTTGATAAGGACATACCTCTCAGCTTTTAATTTATATTAAGATAGGCCACAATTTTTAGATATAGTTGCTTCTAAAATGGAAGAGAACTTGCTGCCTACAAGAGACACATGAACTCTTACCATACTGAAAATTCATGTTAGATAGCTGGTACTTGAAACACAATTCTCATTAAAATGGATTGTAGCATTCATGTCCTGGAAACATGAAGAATAGATGCTAATGGATTAATCCATGGAGAGTGCCACAATGATCTTTACCTTGTGCCTGCTAGAATAGGCCTCCCGCAATCCTTCCTTTATTCAACCTCTAAAAAATAAGGATGCTCTAGCTGAAAAGAATTCACTGAAGTCAAAGTGGCCAAGAATCCTAAACATGCTTCTCTCCAGCTGTATAGTATGACATAGGTAATGGTGTATTTGACTTTGCTCCAGTAAGTCCAAAACTACCTTATTTTATAATATCTGCATTTAAGAAAATCTACATCTGAAAAAATGTTTCCAATATTTACATTAGATACATTTTAATGAAAGTGCACCATAAAAATAAAAAACCCTGCACCCATGAAAAGCCTCACTTGCATAATATTAAACATCTGAGATTAGGTGGAATCAAATTTCATTCTTTCCAGCTGTAGTGATTTTAAAAAAAATAATTGCAAGTGATAGCATTTATCATCATGTACTTTTCTAAAAGGAGAATACATTGACTGGTTCACTGTATTTTAAAGCTCCTGTGATAAAGCCAGGAATTAGACATTTGCATGTGAAAAGTTCTGCAGAGGAATGCTCTTACTTATGCCAGTAATTCTGCTAGCTTCAGCATAGTGACCGGTGAATAGAGGACTCAACATTATACACATTTCTTTCTACTACCTCAGCAATCATCTCTCTTAAATATATCCACCATAGATGCTAACTATATTTAGAGATTAACTCTATGAAGATGACCATAGTGATTAATTAACCAGGTGTTTCAATAGCAGGTGACTAGACTCATTGATGGAGGGGATCACTTTTGGTCCACTGTTTCCTATTTCATTGCCCATGACCTTGGAGGAAAGAGTCAATATTTGTGCTGCTGCAGAACTGGTATTTCATCCATGTTTCTGCTTTGCTGCTAGAACACAGAATTATAGGACCATAAGGTACCTGGAGAGGTCATACAGATACAGCAGTGAAGCATGAATCACGCTTATGTCATCTGTGATCTAATGTTAACTACTTCCAAGGAGAGAGGCTCCACAGCTCTCTCAGACAGGATATCCCTTGGCAACCCTTCCTGCAAAGGAGGCTTTTCCCACTGCCTAACTTGAAGTCTTCCTTGCTTTAATTGCTTCTAATATCTCCAGGTTTATTCATTGTGGACACAAACAAGTAACCACCTTTCTCCTTAACAACTCTACACAACTAGAGGTCTCTCCCCATCTTTTCTCTGGGCTAAAGAACTTCTATTTCTGTCTTAGAGGTAATGTTTTCCAGACCCCTCAACATACTCTTTGCTCCCCCATAGATCCTCCCCAGGGGATGCACATCATTCTTGCAGCACTGTGCCCACGCCCCTAAGCCAGCACCTCCTGTATGCTGCCTGTCTATACGAGAATGATACTTGACTTCTCAGCAAGTTATCCAGGTTGGTCACAGCACTGAAGCTAACCTGTCCCTTCTTTTCCCAAATGTGGTACCAAAAGCACCAGATCACTGCAGCTGCAGATTGATAAAACATAAGGGAAAAATCAGCTCAGACAGATGAAAGATAAAATAAGAAGTTTTAAAATGGAATTTAACAAAGTCAACTGAGAGTTTTTTCCTCCAAACCTTCTCTGCATAACCTCAACAGCTTCCTACAAAAATCGCTGTAGGTCCCTGAAAAAAAATCTTTTTTCATCATCTTGTTTGGTTTAGCATCTGCTCTACATTGCAAGTTCCCAGCTCTCTTCTTGAGCTTTTCCATATATCCTTGTGCAAAGAGCTCTCAACTTGCCTCCAGAAGTTTCTCCCAAAGAGCACCAGTTGGTCCCCGTGAAGTAGCAGACTCTTCTTCCCTCTCTAAACTTCACCTGGCCCAAAACACAGCAGCCAGTACAGCCTGCACAAGCCACCATCCTTTCAGATGCCCAGCTACACCCATTGTAACCCAAAATAAAAAGCTGCATACACTGATCCATGAATATATAAATCAACACCTCCATCTAAAACAGCTGTGCTCACACATCAGGTAAGTTCATAACCTAGTGGGAAGATCTTGCGCAAGACGTGTTTAGCAAAATTTTGATACAGGTTCTGTCCAGTAGATCAAAGCTTCTTAAGCTTTGAAAAGAGCCTGATGTTTCCATACTGGCGAACAACCTCATTTTGGAGAGGTCTGTAGTGTCCTAGTATAGACCCAGCACAATTAATTATGAGACTTGATAAAAAAGCTGCCTAAGATCAGGAAGTGAACTTCAAAAGTATGAATTGTCCTTGGGTACAGGTTAGCTAGCTCAGCTTTGAGCCATACCTGTTCTGAAGAACTACAGAGGTCTCTCTCACTCGAGCAGATCTTGAAGGTATTAAGAAAGTGACCCTGGCTGGACAGCAATGTTCCATGGAGGAAACACAACTGTGCCTATTCAGTATTATAATTGGCATTGGGATTATCCAGAGGATGCCTTCCAAACACCCTGTGTAATCCATTTGCTGGTAAAAGTTGGATAGCATGGTGTGCCATCAGCCTTCAAATCATACTAAGCAAGCTGTATTAACAGACAGAGGTAGCTAAGTGTACATCAAAAGAGAATAGTTAAAACAACTTAAAATTTGGTATCAAGCATGCAGGATTTCAGTTAGCAAGTCACTGCACAAACAAGATGCACCTCTAAACGTGAATATTAAAGTGTGTGACTTTAGTTCAACTGAGAACCTGTCTGTGTGGCTGGTATAGTCACGAGGGTTTTGGCTTTTATGACAATGGGACATTCCCCAGGAACCGTAGCCTGCTAGGGAGGGATGGAATCCACCTGTCTAGAAGGGCCAAGGGGATCTTTGGCAGCAGGCTGGCCAATTTGGTGAGGTGGGCTTTAAACTGAAGGACTCGGGGGGTGGGGTCCAAAGTGGCAATGCTGATGTCATCACATCCAATGGGGGAAAAGCCAGGCCAACCAGAGCAGCAGCAAAGGTGCCTTAGCTGCCTCACGAGGTGACAATCAGGAGACCAAGCACCTCAAAGGTGTGTATGGCTCTAGTGGATCCTTGTGCACCCCTCCAGGGAAACCTGCATGCTCAATTGCCTCTCTGAAATGCCTGTACACCAATGCACATGGCATAGGGAATAAACAGGAGGAACTAGAGATCTGTGTGTGGTCGCAGGGCCACCATCTGATTGCAATTACAGAGACATGGTGGGATAGCTCGCATGACTGGCATGCCATCATGGATGGCTACATAGTTTTTAGGAAAGAAAGGCCAGAAAGGCGAGGTGGGGGAGTTGCTCTTTATGTAAGGGAGCAACTGGAATGTATCAAGCTCTGCCTAGGGGTGGAGGAAGAAGGAATTGAGAGCTTATGGGTAAAAATAAAGGGTCAGGCAAATATGGGTGACACTGTTGTGGGCATTTGCTACAGGCCACCTGATCGGGAAGAGGAGTCAATGAGGCCTTCTGCAGACAGCTGGAAGTAGCCTCACAACTGCAGGCCCCAGTTCTCATGGGGAACTTCAGCCACCCTGATATTTGCTGCAAAAGCAACATGGCAAGGCACGCGCAATCCAGGAGTTTCCTGCAGAGCATCAAGGATAACTTTTTGATGCAGGTGGTGGAGGAGCCAATGAGGCAAGATGTGCTGCTCGACCTTATACTAACAAACAAAGTAAATCTCCTTGAGGATGTGAGGGTTGGGGGTAGCCTTGGCTGCAGTGACCATGAGATGGTGGAGTTCATGATCCTGTGTGGTAGAAGCAGGGCAACAAGTCAGATTACAACCTTGGACTTCAAGAGGGCCAACTTTAGCCTCTTCAAAGACCTGCTTGGAGGAATCCCATGGGCTATGGCTCTAGAAGTCAGGGGCGTACAAGAGAACTCGTCAATATTCAAGTACCACTTCC
>VZTV01079037.1:786-38843 GCA_013400875.1 Anhinga rufa
TTTTTTTGGTGTGAGCCTAACTTAGTTGAAAAAAATAAACCCGAAGTGACACCTCAATTCTGTACACCCTTACTTTATAATAATTATGGGGTTTTTTTAACCAAACATCATCTGCAATATCTGGAAGGGAGGGCATACAGAATTAAGACCTTAAATTTGCACAGATTCTGTATAATTATTTGAGGCCTAATTCTTCACTCTTTATTTTCTGATACAAAAAAAAAGCTTAAATGGTTGAACAAGGAACACTGGTATCTGGCACAAGCGGAATAGAAGTATTCTCTCTTGCTACTGTGGATAGCAAGTTGGTATCCACCATACCTAGTTTTCTGTAGTTAATTATGCATTTTGCTCCAAAAATGACTAAAGTATTTTCCAGATCCTCTTCGAATTGTTCTGGATATGAATTTGGGGAGCAGGGGTTAGTTTGCATTTCATTTGTTGGGACATTTCTTTTTTCTAACAAGTGTGTATCATTCAGTTAAAGTGGAGTCTCTAAACACGTGGTAAGATAACAAGCTATGGTCGTACAGTTGCAATACAGCTTCACAGTTCAAAGCTAATTGATTCTACATGTTAATTTTGTCAGATCTCACTGATGAAGGCAATCATTAGAAAACGTGTAATTTCCTGATGTTATCTGCATTGTAATATATGAAATAGATTCTATCTAAAATTCAACTTCTGTATTTACTCCATTTGTAATAATGTTTTATATGGCATGTTTATGTATATATTTATATATCGAAAATACCTTGTATGTAAGTTTTGGAGGCGGAAATGACACGCGTTCCCTTAACGGTAGGTAGAAAATGTACATCTTAATTTTACGAGAATAGAAGGCCTTACCTGCAGAACATGGGTACTGCTTCCCACCCGGTAATATCGGTGACTTTAGCCAGTAATTTTTTAATTCGTATTAGGCACATTAATGTTCTTCCTTTTAAAAAAAAAATGTGGGTAACTTGGGTCAATTTTTTTAATAGAAGCAACACTAAAAATTTATTAGAAATTAATACCAGATTTATTTAAAAGTTATATTTTTATAATTTAATTTCACTAGGTTGCAGACTTTATTTATGAGACTTTAGTCACCATCAGACTGTGCATTTTGGTCGGGGAAAAATGTACTCTTTGAGGTTGTCGTGACATACTGTATCAACACAGAAAAAGAGCTTTTGATTACAAAGTCTTAAGTTTTTTAATGTGAGCAATAAACTGTTGGTCAGTGTTCTGAAAGAATTTAAGAACTATGGTTATATGCATGTTTTATAGTGCCGCCTCAAGTACCTAACAACTGGTTCAGAAAATGGAGTATCAAAATCTCGTGTGCTTGTTTCACATTTGCATTGTAAATAACATGGGTTCATAGTCATACGCCCGCAGACGATCTTACAGACCCGGCAGCAATTAATGCAGTTTTCTTCATTTCATTCATTTATATTTGACACGGATATGAGGATATTGTTCTGGTATTTCTACTCTATACTGGGAAACGTTAAAATTGGTATTTACCGCTGAGTGGTATCTTGATAACAGTGTGTTCTCTAACTACCCATGAGGAGGTAACTTGTTTCTGTGATGCCAGTGTGCTCTAAATGTTTAACAGAAATCATTGTACCTGTGCCCACAGGCTTAACAGCGCCTCAGCCGTTTTGTTTCTGTTGTCAGTGTGTGCTCTGGGAACTGAACTGAAATTTCACCACTGTAGTGTTCATTATTGTCATTATTGAACTAGAGCGCTTTGTCACTCGGCAGTGACCAGTGATACAGCCTTACAGACAAACGTCTTCCTCCAGTGATGAGACTGCTGTGATATATATTTGCATATGTTTATTTGTACAGTGTCCGGTTTGTACATGTGATCAGTTTGTTGATAGACTTGTAAGATTGAGTTGGTTGAGTTAAATATTACTATGGCTTAATATTTGTAAAACTATTAATTGATAAAGGACCCTGATGCAGCACGTAGGATATATGAATATCTATAAAAAATAAATTGTAGTGTAGAGACAACTTACTCACTGTATTGCTGTACAAGTATTTTTCAAGTAGCAATTCTGATTCTGTGCCAGAGGCTTTTGTCTTACCAAAAAAGACTACGTACGACACAAAAAATAGGCTGTCCGTTCAGTAACTTCAGGCTTGTTACCATTTTTACACCACGTTGTTAAATCTTTTGCTCACATTTGTTGGATCAAGGACTGCAAGTAAACGCTTTAGCATGTAATTTGAATTGAGGCACATGTTAAATGGTTGACTGGTTCTACAAAAGCAAAAGGCTTAGCTGGACGGGACCCTTTTACCCCGTACTTACAGAGTGGATTGGAGGTTAGAGGTTTTTAAGCTCACGTTCACCAACATTCGCATTTAATTTGAAGTGTGCGAATCTTGCTGAGGTAATTTTAGCATATCGCTGGTCGGTCAAGACAGAGCCATACCGCACTAGTTACGTTGTGTCCCGAGTCCTTACCTTACTCTAAAGTAGTGCATTTTGTCCACGGTAGTTTTTCAGATTTTTTTCTTCTTTTTTTAACACAGTTGAGTGTTTAACAAGAATTTGAATACAGCCCTGCAACAGTGCTGTGATACAGAAGGTAGAGGGCTTTAAAACCTCACCTAGAAACAGCAAAAGCTCATTTTCTGTTTACTACCTAATGAAGACAAATTAACTGTGTAAAATTACTATAAAATATATTTTCTTTTACCCCTGAAGTTCTTGTAACAAATTGGTTTCCAAGGGGACCTCGATATTCAGCTGATAAAAGGGCTGTTAGTTTTCTGCTGTAAATTATTGTATATACACGCTTGTTCATATGCGGAGGAAAGTGTATTAAATTTCATAAAATTGGCCAAGGCTTGACAATGTGTTTCCAATAACAAATCTGGTATTGACAGCTGACGTAGCTTCCCGTTTTTGAATCGGGAACACAGCTTGTACACTTTCTGCTGGGTGGGGAAATGAAAAGGTAGCTTTTAAACTCGAGCTGACCTCTAGGTGCTCTTGCATTTGTGCTAATTTTACTGTGGGAATTCGCCGTGTCATTTTACAGTGCGTTAGAGGAGGAAACACGCCAGGAGAGCTAGATTAAAAGACGTCTTAAATTGCAGGAAAAGGTGATTAGCTTCCCCCCTGCCTTTTCCCAAGGGTACCACAGCCTCAAGGCACTCTAGAGAGAAACCTTATATGCTGCAATAAAATAGAGGTGAATAAATTTAGCTTTTAGGGGGTAGGTAGTGAGACAGGTAGTCATTTGGATCCTTTTTAATGCAGATAAATACATCAGGAAATTCACTTCAAATAACGCAAACAATACATTTTAGGGAGGGAAGGTAGTCCTGTACTATGAATTTCTACCCTGAAAGAACAAAGAATGAGGTCATACAAATTAGGAGTAGAAAGAAATACACATACCTATCATGTGCACCTGCCTGTATCACGTACACGTCCTGTTTTGTGCTTACAGCTGTGTGTGTTGGTTTGCTAAAACATGGAGGCCATACAGGAGTTACATTTTTGGACCATACTAAAACTGCAGATGTGTGGCGGACAACTGGATAATGATCTTGCGTGAATTAAATTCTGTCATGTTTAAATATGTATAGAATGGAGCTCAACTTCGAGGAAATGACCTAGGCAGGTTAATTTTGAAACTGACACATTTTCAGATTAAAAATAATGCTTATTTTGTACAGAATTATGTAAAACACAAATCTGTTGTATGTAATGAGTAACGGTTTTGAAAACTATAATTCTTTAGCTTTATCAAGGTTTTTTTCCTTCCAGAAGTCTGGATTATCATGTTATAACCTGAAGTATCTCACCAGGATAACAGTGCCCTTTCTTTTTGTACATATGGATTGGAAATTTCTTTACTGTTATGTGGACACTTTCTATGTTAGTTTTGATGCATAATACTTTGAATCCTTTTATACAAACTAGAATGTATGTGTAAGAATTACTGTCACTGCAATGTAGTAACTACAAACTTATTTTTAAATAAATAGAAAACATGTTTTTCTAAGCCGTCCAAGAGTATGTGTTTCTATCTAGTGAGGTACTGTGTTACGGGATGGTTGCTTACGTGTTCTTCAAAACAGCCTAAAATCAGCTCGTTTGGATTCCTCGTGGAATCCGGTTCAGTGCTATGTGGTAGTACGGTATAGCATATCACGTGGCAACAGGCAAAACTATTCGCTACTTTGTAGAGGTTTTCACTAAAAATAGCAGTTCGGGAGGCAATGTAAGGCCACTCGCACCTGGCGCTGAAGACGCTGTGCTGCTGGTCCCTTAGCTCACTTCGGCCCCTCGGCTTCCAAGAGCCATCCCTGCTCAGGTGGCAGCCATTTGTGCCAGAGCTGTGTCCAATCTGTGTGGAAACACGTGACTCCCAAAGGCCTAGAAGAAGCTGAAAACAAGCAGAAGTCCCCCATCTCCTCGCGTGTAGGGTACTGGGCTCCAGTCTAGTTGCCCTGAACGGGGGATGCGCGGAAAAGTCAATATAGGATGTGTTTTCACAATGCTGAGGGGTTGGTTTGTGCATAGCTACGTGTTTCTGCTCACTAGCTGCAAGACCAAAGAAATGTTTCCTATTTCAAATCCTGCACCACGTGGATTCTGTTTAATTCCGTATGTTATTTATCAGATGATCGTTTCCTCCTTACGTACCTTACTTGAAATCACAAGGAAGTGAGCAATAGAAGAAGCCCTTACGTGCCTCACGGATGCAGGTATGCGTGCTGCTGAGTGATGGGATCAGGGACTGGTCAGAGCAGGTCCAGGGTTTTAGGTTTAGGCCTGGTCTTAGTTTTGTTACTGTGAATAGTCTTAAGCAGTTAATGATTTGTTTGTGTATTTCTTCTAAGGGAGATTTGATAAGTCTACAGTCTTTTTAAGAGATCTTTTCCTGTGTAACTTCATACAGAACTTCATACATATCCCCATCCTCTCCTCACTTGTGTGACAGGTGTCTTTCTGAAACCTTCTGTGGTTATTTTACGTTGAGCAGGAATCAAGACTTTGCTTAGGATTAACAGGTGCTGTGATGCGTTGGTATCTGACAGCTAGAGGCCGACTGTGCCAGCACTAATGCTTCATTACCTTCTTAATACCAATTTACTCCTTAATTTACTCCTTAATACCATTTAGATCATAATGCTCATTAAATGAAGGAAATGATGTATGATTGTTGAAGCTGACCATTTTGTTTTCAAATGGAGAAGTTCTTGTACCTAAACTCATGTCCTTTCCTGCTCTGGCAATCAATATGAACTTCACAAAAGAGCGTGTTTCTCATTTTTCCCGAAGACAAATGAGCAAAGAGCTTTAAAAATTAATCAGGGTTTCTATTTGAAGCGCATGTGAAAATAAAGCAAGTGCCAGAAAACGCAAACCAGCAAGCAATGTAGAAGGTGACTGGAATTTAAATAGCATGTAATTGAGTTATTGTACACAAAATTAGCATGCAAAATGTAATTTTGGTGGGTTTTGCTAATGTGGACTGTAAACTCAAAACCCAAACTGTCAGGTTGTTTTTCTAGCTCGGAGAAATCTTGCATGTTAGATACCTGCACGACAGGCTTAATTGACTCTTTCACAAGAGTAGTGAGGATTTATGAATCCTCTCTTGTACTTTGAAATCTGTGTGTGTGCTGAAGGGTAGAGAATTCTGGAATGCTGCTTCTAATCTGGCCACAGCCGTACAGATTTCCTTCCTGCCTCCTTTTCTTGCCTCAGAAGTGGGGAGGTTTTACCTAAACTTGGTCCTATTTGCCTCTCATTTTACTTTAGCTTGTAGGCACGTCGGTGAAAAAACGAGCAAGAGGAAGCAAGAGCAGAGGCAGGTAATCAATTCATTCAGCATCAAATTTCTGCAGAGGCATATTCCTGAAGATGCCAAGTTCAAACTAAATGTTAGTATACAAAAGCCAGACAGCTTTATCTGTTAATTTGTGCTTTGTCTCAGGTCTCTGAATTTTACTTTGAACAAGGATATTCAAAATAATACACTGTAACTTAAAATGCAAAGCTAGTTAGAACATGGCTAAGACACTAGAAAAAATTACTTCATTTGGATTCTACAGTAGAGAAATCTAGTGGGGTTATTCTTCTCATATTTGAGCACCCTAACTCAAAATTTGAATTCTTTTTATTATTAGGGAGGGTGGTCTAAGCTTCCATGAACTGCTAAGAAAGGGGAATGCAGCTATCAAAATCTTCCCATTCACCAAGGTTTTATGTTAAGGACATCTACAGAATAAAATACGTTAAAACAGTCAAACTCCTTAATTAGCAATCCTGCCAGCATCTTTCAATACTCTGCATATTTTCACCCAAGTAGCATCCCAACACAAAGAGCTGGGTGTGTGCGCGCTCTGTACTACTGCTGCCTTTCGCCGACACCCGTTAATCTGAATGAATGAGTACACTGGGAAGGATTAAAAATCTAGTACTTGAAACTTCTGTTCTGTGTAATGGTTGTGAAACGTGTGAGGTAAAACGTGTGTTAATACTAAACTCTTCTGGTAGATAACGGTAAGGGAAATGAGAGGTTATATTATTTAGGAAAATGATTGGAAAATTCATGTAAGCTTTGCCTTAAGAAAGGTAGATGATCTGAAATTGTCTTATGGACAGGGGTTTTTTTGTTACATACTAATTTATCAAGTTGTAATTTTCCTCTGGCTTTGGAAATGCTCCAAGAAAGTGCTTCAGTCTGTGTAGCATTCTCTAGCCTTTTTACAAAACTTACATTCTTAGAAAACTTCTTGTGAGCTTTGGACTTTATTTTTGGACTTGGTGCCCTTGCCCCTCTGTTAAGCCTCCTCTCATCCTTGTTAGGGGATTCTTATGTCGGGGAAGACTTACGGCAGAAATGCTGTTCGCTGAGTAACAGTTCCCTTATCCAGGTTTCACAGACCTGCTGAGAATTCCAGTTTCTCATGTGCATGCAATTTGATTCTGTCGGGTTTATGGAGAACTCTGTCTTCACGAAAGAGGCTGCTGGAATTTTTACAGGACAGAAAACAGTTTTCCTGGTTTTCTGCAGCTTGGTAGTCGCTGTTGTTTCACACCTCTGTGAAAATATGCCTGTCTTGTCAAGTAAGAGAAATTTGGGTCTTTTGCACATCTGGAAGTCCTTGCTTCTGCATGGAGAAAAAGGATGGTGGAAACCATGAGAATTTTATGCATGCAAGAAAATTTATGCAACTCTTACGCAAACAAGAAATAGTTTCCTGAACTTGGGATCATCCCCCAAATGGATGGTGGTTCTTGATGTGTCATTCTCACCCCAGCTGTTCAAAACATCCCGAAAAAATCTGCTTCTGAGCATTTGGTCTGAGATTCCCTTTACGTGGCAGGAAAACTTCTCCTGATTTCTGTGTGTCCCCCCCGGTATTCTAATAAATCAAAACCTTTAGGAACTACAAGTCCTTTAAGGAATTTTACTTCCTTAAAGAGATCACAGTACAGTGATGTTGCAGCTGGTCCCATCCAAGTCCAGGACTCTGTTTGGGAGCCAAAATGTCAGTAGGTGATGGGGCGCCACCGATTTTATAATCATTTCTTACGCCCCAACATGGCCTGCTTTGGCAAAGACTGAAGCTGCCCTCACTTCTAGGCCCCTTACAGCCCCGCTTTTGTGGTCTGAGCGCTCAGTTTGAGTCTGCTCAAGCTGGAAGCAGCTCTGACCACTGATGCCTTCCTCTCCTTGCAGGGGGTGTGTGTTGTGTGTGTCTCCATTTTGGGGAGAGAAAAGTCCGTTTAAGTGACTACAAAATGTCTGGTGCTGGTATGTGTTGTCGTATGCAAATGTTTCTGGTTAAACCTGCGTGAAATTCAGCTGCACAGAACTTTAAAGTCCTTCACAGATATAGTGATAGTGTGAAAACCCTGGGCTTGAAAAATTGATTTATCTTTGGGAAGGTCTAATACAGACTGTACTGCAGGCTTCTCCATCTTGAATTTGTAACATTCCCAGGGAAAATTAGACATTTAATATTTAACTACTGCAGCCCTTGGAGGTGTTTGAGTTACCAGTTAGTGACAGGTAGATCTGGTGCTCAAAACTTCCTGTAAGCATTTTGTGTTGGCTTCTCAGGGGTGGAACAGGAGTGGTTCGGGAAGAGGTATCTCTCCTCCCCGAACAGCTGCACTAATCACAGGGTTGCAGTTGGGCCGCCTCTTTGCCTGCTTGCTCTGCCTGGGACTCTTGCACACCTGGCTGTACGGTGGCCCAGCAGCAGTAGGAAAGGTGGGGAGCGCTCCTGCTGTGGTAACTGCTGCCCGGTGAGATGGGAAGCCACTGCTATCCCCTGCAGAATCCCAGTGCAATCAGGCCACGGAGATCCTCTTAGTCAGACCAGTACCAAGGCTTCATGCTTCTCCAGTGAATGAGGAGGAGCTTGGCATCTTCTCTGCCCACCTCCCAGTCAGGGCAGAGCACACAGGCTTGGTTTCTGTCTGGCTCTTGCACCACAAACCTCTGCTCAAGCACATGGGGAGCAACCTGCTTCCTAACAAAAGCATCCTGCAATTTGATTTACTTTGTATTTCTGGAAAGTGTCATAATGTTTGGGAGTAAGTTGCTTGAGTCACGCTTTGAGACCTTCTGCTTCCCTGAGGTGGAATCAGGTATTGGCACGGCTCCTGAGGTTTTGCCCAAGAGAGCGGTTAGGTCCCTGCCTGGGCTGGCGAGATGCAAACACAGCCGCGATGGCCCCAGAGAATCTGTTCTTCTTGGGGCGGGCTGTGTGGGGCAAACAGGAAACTGCTGTGGATCACAAGGCATCTAGAACAGTTCCTTACTTTGCATACCCTAGGCTAACAGAGATCCGGCTCCAGCCTGAGAGCTCTCTGGTGCTGAGGCTTGTTTTTCTAAGTAGTCACAGTTCCTCATACCCACTCTGGTGCCACAGAAATCCAGGTGTCTTATTATGGCTTAAAGTTATATCAGAGTTTTAAATCTGAGCTAACGATTTTTTGAGATGCAAACTGTAGAAGTGAGGAAGACACAGGAGGCAGGAGTATTTTTATCTTAAGGTTGGTAGACGACCACGTGGTGACCAAATTACAGCACTGACTGCATCTCAGAAGGGCTGCGAGTCACCTCCGTAGACAAGCACTTCAGACAGCCCCTATCTGCTATCGGGACAAAAAAGGGAAAGCGACAGATGTAAGGATGGGGCTGGCTGAAGAAAAGATGACGAGCAAGCATACCAGGCTTGTGCCTCGTGTTGCTGTAATGACAGTCTAGTAAACTGCCCCCATCTTGGGGTGCAGCTGAGGTCTGGGGTTTTTGCCAGGCCCACTAGCAATCACATCACCCAGATGTTCTGGTGCCTCTGCTCTGTTGTCACCTGGTTTGTATCTTGCTATGGGTGCAAATTGTATGAAGTAATGCTGAAAGGAGGCACTCGAGGTGAGACAGCAACCAAGCCTAACGGGTCATCTCCTATTGCAGCCACAGCTGTGTCCATCGGCTCCAGCTTAGCTTCTCAATGTGCTGCAGCTGGAGCCTTTTCAGGCAACTGTTCTTCTACTGAGGCTAAGCCTGTGTGGAATATGTGCTTTAAATATCTCTTCCTGCTTTTGGAACTTGATCTTCTGTCAGGAAAGCTTTAGCTCTGTATTAATGAAAATTGTTTTGCTGCTGCATCAGTATCATGCTTAAATCTGTAAAACTTGGCCAGCAGTTACAGCTGTCAACTGCAGTCAGCGGAGGAGCGAGGCTGGAGGGATGGTAAATGCAATACTGGCTTGGCTTCTGGTCCTTCTGAAATGGTAAGGATGGAAGGGCTGTCACTGAGTCACAAGTCTGGGTTTGGTTTGGTTTTGTTTTTTTTTATACTTGACTGACTTCTATAATAGCAAATTACTCTTATTTAATTTTCCTCAATCTTTCTCCTTCCTGTGTACAAGAACCCTGCAAAACTTTACACCAGTACAGGATTTTTGTTCCCATGCTGGAAAAATAAAAGAAGGAAGAAAATATTTTCTAATTTTTGAAAAGGCACCTATTTAGTCCAGGACAATAAAAAGGTTGACTTTAGCAATTTTAACTTGAAATCATACCATTGCCAAGAACAGATAAAGGCTTGAGGCTGAGAGAAAAAAAGCCTAGTTCAGCACCTCTTCACCACTGTGTGTATCAGTCACAGAAAAGGGTGTGGATTTAGATTGCTTTCCAGCCACCTGATGCCCCAGTGATGCTGTCAAGTCACAGCTGTTTTTTTACCAGAACCCAGTAAAACATAATTCAGCCCATTACGTGAGGTGATGTGCCTGTTCCTTAAAGGAAAAAGTATATAAGCATATATATAGTGTAATATTGTGGAAGCCTTGCTCCTCCCCTGCTGGACAGACCTACGTTGCCCAGAAGATAACTGCAGAGAGCTCTAACGTGAGCCAGAGACATGCAAAAGGATTGTAAATGCTCCTTTTTGAGGAACTTCCTCACCAGCTCATTGATAGCTTTAATTTTTTTTTCATGTCATGAATGAACAGAGAGACTTTCCCACTGCAGAGATAACCTTTCTACTGCTAGGTAGGCATATGCTGTCTTGCAGGAAATTATCTCTATTCAAGTAATAGCACCTTGACCTCTCTATCACTTCTTCCTCAGAGAGTTGTTACCTTCAAATCTTGCCACCCATTTAAATGCTAGAAACATTATTCACAACAGTCTGAGCACCAAGCATCCACTTGGAGAAAGGCTTTCCAGACACCAAGTGTGCTTTTCTGTCCCTGTTTCTCTTCCTTTCTATTATTTGGAGTTGTTTTGCCTTTTGACACTGACTGGGCTGGAAGGAAAGTAAGGCTCCTAGAAGAAATAAATTCTTTCAGTTTTTCGTATTTACTTCCTAAACTTCTGTTACTGCAATGTCAGTGTAGGAGACCCTTGTGTCGATGTGGCCGTGGTCTGTGACGCCTTTGTGATAAGCTATTCCTAGATATCTCCAGAAAACTTAACCTGTTAAATTCCTCTGAAAATGAAATTTTAATTGGGTTGAAGAATAATGGTTAAATTATCCAACTGAAGCTATTTCCACTATATTTTATCTATAGAGAAACAACTTGATTGCTTATGTTTTAAAAACGTATCTTTCTTAGGTTAAATTTCTATTTCTAGTCCAGGTCAGTATTTATGTGAGTTTTTAACTGGGCATACCTGCCACATTGCACAGGCTTAAACCCATCAGCAAACAAAACCCTAAGACTTACTTCCCACACCATGTATTTTCCACCAATGCTGTCTTGAAATCATTACCATAATTTTTGCCAACGCCTCATCCTCTTGGTACAGCCTTACAACTGACAAACGCAGGCAGTCCCCTAGGCAAGGAGGGTCTCTGGGGAGAAAGGAAGAACACCAAGCGGCAACACAAGCAATGGAGAAGGGAAAGCAGCAGTGCCAATCCTGATGCTTTTTTTCCTTAGCTTCCTGCCTAGCCAAGGCACAGGAATTCAAAGCACTTTATGCACTAGAAAAATGGATTATCCTTGTTTGACCAGAAGCCCCAGGATGTTGCATGTAAGCCTCCTGATATTCTGCTTGCTTTTCTTTAACTTGCATGTGCCCCGGGCTCAAAACCACTGCCCAAGACAGCTCAGTTCAGCCCAAACAACAAGTCAAACTGTTCCAGGCAGCAATGTGCTCTACTTAAAAGCTAACACCACTCCTCTGCTCTGTCCAACGTAGCGTAGGAGATGTTATGTGATTTTCCCCATCTATAGAATCATAGAATGGTTTAGGTTGGAAGGGACCTTTAGAGGTCATCTAGTCCAAACCCCCCTGCAGTGAGCAGGGACATCTTCAACTAGACCAGGTTGCTCAGAGCCCCATCCAACCTGACCTTGAATGTTTCCAGGGATGGGGCATCTACCGCCTCTCGGGGCAACCTGGGCCAGTGTTTCACCACCCTCACTGTAAAAAATTTCTTCCTTATATCTAGTCTGAATCTACCCTCTTTTAGTTTAAAACCATTACCCCGTGTCCTGTCGCTACAGGCCTTATTAATGAAGAAGAGACATAATGACTTGTTAGGTGTCTAATAATATTATGTATAGGGCCACTGTTTGTACTATATATTGTTGATTTTAACCACAACAGAAAGCAGGAGGTATTTCAGTCTGTATCATCACATGGTGTAGATCCTGCATTTTTCAAGTTATTTCTGAGACTATTTTTGCTTTTAGCGTGTGCCTACAGGAAGAAGTACTTTCTAAAGTATTTAATTTGAAAAGTGCAGCTACCACTATGTTACTGAAGAAACCATGAACAGTAAGCTACATTATTGAACGAGGTATGGCTCGATAACATTTTCCCTTTTTTTCACAGTATTGCCCCTTACAGAGATGTGCTCAGTAAGTGAGAAGATGTCTGGAACGTTTCCTCTCCCTCAGTAAGACTCAACATCTGCTACTGCTGCATTTCCCCTGTTGCGTGTAACGGTCCCCTTGCTCTGATCTCTCTGGGTCATTTGCAGTTTGAGTCTGTCCTCCTTTGTTTGCTCCCACTCTGATTTGGGTGTCATCAACAAATTTGATCACTGATGAATTTACACCAAAGAAACCCCTGACAAAGAGGAGGCTCATTAACAGGCTTCGTTGGCAGTGCAGCAGCTCACAGTCACAGGCCCAGAGGAGGCTCTGGTTGACGGCTGACACATGCACTTATTGAAACCACGCAGGAGACTTTTGTTTCAGCTATGCCTTCATCCATCTGTGACAAAACCAGGCTCGGGGACCACCACCAAGTGCTCTCTGAAATACTAACAGGGTGGCGAGAGGCACACTGTGAGGCTGGGTTAAAAGTTTATGTTAAAACGTGATGCCTTTTGCATCAACTTCACAGTAGAGAACTTCCTCCTGACTTCTATTCATGGCAGGTTAAAAGCCCTTTTCCACCTTCACAGAAAAAAAAAATACTTAAATAAGGGAGTTGCAAATATCGTTTGCTTAAAACTACCTTGCAAAAAGAAAGGGGATACCGCCTCCCCCCAGCCTGGACACCTGACCCGAGCGTTGGCCGCAGCGTTCACCGCTCTGGGTTCGTTTTCGGCGTTAAAACGCTTATGCCGGGGAGGGCGCGAAGGCGAGAGCGGCCCCGTCCCGCCGCTCCCCTCAGCCGCACAAGATGTCCGCCGGCGCCCAACGGCCGCTACCTGCCGCCGGCGGCAGCTGGCGCCCCGCCCCTCGGGGGGAGCGCAGCCCGGCGCCGCGCAGCGCAGCACCTGCCGCCCGGAGCTGCGGGGAGCGGGACGCGCCGGGTGAGGGGCTGCCTGCCGCGCCGGGGGCCGGGAGGGAAGGGGGAGCCGCCGGGGCCGAGGAGGGCTGAGGGCCGGTGGTCCGCGGGAGGAGGGCTGCGGGGCTGGCCCGAGTCGGCTTCGTGCCGTCGGTCCCCGGGCTTGTGGCAGAAATAGCGGCCAGTGGGCTCGGCCCCCGCTGGGGAACAGGCAGAGCCCCTTCCTTTCCGACAGGTGTGCAGGGGCTTCAGGATATGCGCAGAAGTATTTGGGTTCGGCGGGGCTCCAGCTTTGATCCAGGCTATCTCTGTCTCTGCTACCGCATCCATTCCGTCTGGTGGATCCAGCTGCTCAAAGAGCTGGGTTTAGAAACAGGAGAACGACCGTCAGCGACACGAGGTGTACGGTCGCGTTGGGTGAGTTGGGTGAGGGCTGCGGGCCAAGTGGCAGCCTTCCCCAGCGGCGCCCCGTCCCCCTCTCCTGCCGGGGAGACGGCTGTTGTGTTGCACGGAGACGGGACGCGTCCTCTCCCCAATATGCACAAGCAAACACGCGTAGAGGTACAACTACCGATAACATCTAAATTTAGGAGATGTTTTTTCTTTGCTGTTGGCTCTTAAGCAGGTAATGCAGAAGTGAAAAATGCAGTTTCTGGTAACCGTTCATCACACGCGCAGATGTTTTCATGTTCCTCCCAGTATTCTGTGGGCCTCCATCAGCGTTATTTTGTGATCTCGACTGCCTTCGCTAGGCAGTTTTCATAAATCTATGTATGTTCCCACGTACACCTGTGCTGGATATATTACAGGAACCCAAATTTCTGTATAAATGACATAAATTACGACAGGAGGAACTAGAAGCAACTCAGAAACAACTGAAACAATTTGCTTGTGCTTGTAAGCCGAGTACTCTGCTAGAGAGTCGTAGCTGTAACAGCCACTACTGGAGACTAATGTGCCAGAACGGAGAGTGGATGCAGATGACTCTTTGAAGGCTGCAGTAAACCTGTGCACTCTGAGAATGAACGCTTCAGTAAAAGATACAAATCTCAAATATCCGCAAGTCCTAGTTCAGATTTGAAAAATCCTCACAGATGTAAAAAGACAGTAAATGTGCTCCTCATCTGCAGGTGAATATCTTAAGAGTCAGGAAGATCTTAATGCATTGGTGAAGCGTGGCAGGTGCGTGTGGAATGAATGGTGATGTCAGATCCTTTTCTAGTCTAATGATGGGACTGTGGCATACACTGATATCATCTTGGGATGATGCTGTGCCTGCCTTCGATCTGAAAGAAAAATCTCTTTAGTTCTGTTGTATGCGCAATAATCACTGCATCCAAAGAGATTTTTCTGGAGGCCATCAGTCTGATATGTCAGACATGATTAATACTTACATATTTAATAATTAGATGATAAAGCAGCACAATGAGTTTTGTTCATGGAGAGCAGCTATTTATTGCAAATTGGACAACCATACAACTTCCTGGTTCCTTTTTTTCTTTTTTCTATTTCCAGATGAAAGAGATGTCTGCATAAGTTTTACCTAGGTTTTAATTTTCTTTGTCTTGTGAAATTGTCTATTTTAGTCTTTTACTAGTTTTTATAAGTACCCTCAAATTTAACGCAGTTTGACCTAATTTAGATGTGCTCCGGCTGTAACTGAAATGCACGTGTACAGATTGCATATTATCTTGTGAATCAAAAAAACAATCTGAAGGAAACTTTAAGTACTACATAACTAGCAAAGCTGATAGCTACGTTTTTTGTCTCTCTTTTTTTTTTCCCTTCTTTTTTTTTAGATTAGAGAGTAGGGAAGAGTCTTTGAAGAAACTTCCTATTGGAATGCCTCACATCAATGCAGCTGCAGCTCTGCAGATTTGCATGCTGCTGTCTGCGCTTCCTGCACAGTATTTCATATCCCAGTGGTATGGAACGGACTCTGCTCAGCGCATCGTCATAACAGAAAGGTTGTAAGTCTCTCCGTCCCTACTGTATGTAAGAGAGCTCTCTTTCTCATCCCAAGGACACTTTGTCCTGGGAAGTTGGAGTGTGGGTGGAACACACTGGCCATTCCTACATGAAAACAACATTAAAATCATACCTCAGACATTTTTGTGGCTTACTATGACTCTACTGAGTTGTTTAAAGATGTGCTTCAAAATTTGAATAACAACCATTGTTTTCTTCACATGAAAATCTGTGTGTAATCTGTGCGAGGGCACAACTGTGCCTTAATCTCATTTGGCTTTTGGAAATTCCAATATAGGTTACTATGGGTTATGTCCCTTTAAAAAGGAGAAAATTAAGTGTTTGATTAGTTAGACTATTTCTAATTTTCCATTACCTTTTGATACTTACTGTTAAAATAGATTTTCTTGTATAGTATGACTCAGTACAGAGTCTTCACCAACAAAAATTCATTCATAGTAAATAGTTATGTATTGACAGGGTTGCACACGCCTATCTCCAAATGTAAAGTGGATAATACTACATTGGGTCCATATATTTGATAGTGGTAACCGTTGGCAAATGTTGGTATCTTGAAGATGATCCGTGCAAAGAGAGACTTCTATGACTGTTTTAACAGTGCAGCCTGTGTAGTGCATTGGTTGTGTTATTCATCTGTAGAACTCAAATGCATTAAGTAATGAGAACAAAATAGGCCTCATGAAAAAAGAACTAAGTCTGGCTTTGTGCACAAAGACCCAGATTTAAATAATTTTCAGGTTTCATGGCATGAGTAAACTACTAACCATTTAGATTTATGCAAAAACTGTTAGGCTAATTTTTAATAGTCTTTTGATTATGTGCACCATTTTTGAAATCTCATGCTTGCTATTCTCAAGTAAGAGTTGAAACTGCAGAATCTGATGCAATTTAGCATTTCCTATGGTCAGAGTACAGAAGGCAAGTGACCTTGTCATGAAAAATTACATTTTCCAAAACTTACATATGGTTTACTGGTACAAGTGACCATTTAAAGAATATTCATTTGCAGCCTAGATATTAATGTTGAGGAGAACTCCTTCCTGGTCACTGACTTTCCCCCACCCCCCATTTGCTACAAAAGCAAAGCCTTAAAGTTTAAATATTTTAAAAAATTATATGAAAACATTAGAGAATTTTTTTAAAACAATGTGATGATCATTTTTACTACTAAAGGATAATTGCCTCCTGGAGCAGCTTTACAAAGTCTTACTTGAATCTGGATGCGTGGGCAGATTGTCTAAAGCTGTGGCTATCAAAAACAAGGTAGGATGTTACATACTCTGTGCACTTAATAGATTTCAAACATGGCCTCTTCTTAACAGAATGGCATGCTGTAGGAGTGAAATAAGTTACAAAGGGGAAATGTCTCTTATTTTCCTGTTGAGATTGATTTGGGGCTTTCTACCAGTTTTAAGAATATCTTTTGTCTATGTTCTACATAAACATGCAATTTGAACTCCATGTGAAACTAAATATAAATCATGGCAGTAATTCTATACATGTTATCCTCTACTTTAGATTTATCTGACTGTGAAGTCAGGAGGGTTAACCATATTAATGATTGTAAGCAGCTACCTGTTTGTAGGATCAGATCCTACAATATGGGATGGACATCTTACACTGCATATGGTAGTTCAAGAAAACTTGAAATTGAATTAGAAAATGCAGATGGGAAATCTGTGGGTTTAGGAAGAAGGGGAAACTTGATTATTGGACACATGCAATGAGTTGGTCTAGAAAGAGTAATGTTATATCCGTTTATATATACACGCCATTTCCATTTAAGAAGACTGTTGCTTGGACACATTTGGGGAAGTTAAAAGGCTTGTTTGTGAGATTTAATTCCTGTATAGTAGAAATACTCCAAAGGTTTTACATTGTCTGGACCTTCAAAGACCTTTTATTATTGGTCCATGTACAACAACCAAGGCTGTCAAGTCATCTGAACTGTGGAAGATTCAGACTTAGTTTTGCCCCCAGGAAAGCCTAGGGGAACGGTATATGGATGGAAACAGAAACTGTGCTTTTCCTAGGTTCACTCTAAATTGCTTTGCAGCTTTGTGGAAAGCGCCAGCCATATCTAAAAATAAAGCCTTCAGAGGTTGAATAATCCTTTCTAGCTGCTTGTGTCTTATGAATATCTTATCTGATAAAGAATTTGCTATCCTAAAAATACATTGACATTTGAGACCTTCCAAACCTACTATATTAGCTGCTGTTTTCAACAATGCAGTCTGACTAGTCAGGATATTTGCCCGTTCCTGTTCCTGTTAAAAGGTATTTGTCAACTTTAAGTCTTGCTACAGATTTGAGCTAAACCAAGACTTAAAAAAAAAGTATTGTTTGCACAGTTGTGGAACCTGCTTTTACTTTCTTCCAGGCAGGGTGAAGAGAGTAAGACTGAAAGAGGGAAGGCAGGGAACACCATAAAAGAGGAGGGAGACTAGGACAAGCCGTAGTTCTTTGACACCAACAGGTTGCTGACTGGTATGGATGGAGAATCTTAACCCAAATACATCTGTTCGTAGACTGCTCCTGTTCCATTGTCAGCAGAAGGAATATTTGAAAGCTTCCCCCGCTAAATGTTGAGTTTGCTCACTGTTTCTTTACACTTTCTCTTTTTCACAATGGCAGTGTAAACTGTAGGCCATTTCACCTTTTTAAAGATGTCCCTCCCCTAGCCTCTATCCTTTAAATTCACATGAAACTCAGCCTAGTGCAGAAGAAGTTATACTTATTGTAGCCTTAAGCTGGGGCGCATTGCCAGACACCTTGTCCATACCAATGTTAACCAATCTTTAAGGATTTCACAATAGAATTTACAAAAGATACTGAAGATTTGCTCTGTTAAGAGTCCAGAATAACATTTGCTCACCTATAGAAAATAAATGGCTTTCCAGTGATATAAAGAATATAACGCAACTGTAGAGTTATATATCCAAAGAAATTAGATTCATTCTCTTTTCTCCTGTTGGAACTAATTCCTTTGGCTTGTGTATTCCTTAAAAGCAGTTTTCATGTAAAGCTCTTATTCTGTTCGGGCTTCAAATTGTGAAGAATTTTGTATCAAAGCCTTTGCAGAATCCCTCTATTCAGACAAATGCTTAAGATAGTAATAATCAGAAAGCTGATTATCCTAAAACTTGGTTTCTAAAGAACTTGTTTGAATGTTGGGTTATTAATTTTTCATTTTAGGAATTGGTACTATGGAGAAAAGAAAACTAAAATTGGCGACAATGAAGCAGAAACCCATTCTTATTTTGCAGGTATTGGAGTCTTTGCAGTCCTTTTGGGTTTTGCTTGTGATAATGTCTTCTATAAGGTCTTCTGTAGTGGATTTCTATAGTTGCTTTGTAAATTGCAATCTTTTTCTTTCCTGCTCTTTCAACTTCATTGTTAATGTTCAGTAAGCAAAACAGAAAATGTAAAATCCGAGGCCTTTTCACCCTGTGTTGTATAGCAATATCGATATGATATACTATATGTATGTATCTATTTTACTGAATAGATCTGAGTGTGCCTGTTTTGTACTGATGTATGAAACGGTATAGCTTTCACTTGTTTCAAATGAACTGATTTAGATTAACTTCATAAAAGGAAAAAGAAACAGTTGATCAGTCTGCTTCTGGAAAGAAATTCCCTGCAGTCAGACTGAATAGAAGAATCCTGTGACCTACACTGGAAAAAACTAATGGCAATATCAGTTAGCATGTGTAACCACTGTAAAATATTGTATGTAAGGCTTCCGTCATTGTCAACACATACATGTCTTTATGCTTTCCAGAACTCTGTTAAGACCCCTATGGAATATCAAAGGCATACAAATAGAAACATGTGTTCCTTGGTGGATGCTGCTTTGCCAAATATCGTAGTAAAAATCAGGGCGGGGGAAAACAAAGTACCTGTTCCCTTGTTTAATTTGCCTATCAACATAACTATCACGTCTCTTCTGGTAGAAGTCAGGAGAATGTCTGTTTAAATGTTTAACATACTTTATCAACCATGTACCCTTGCTAAGTCTCTCTCTTTGTTAAATTAGAATCAACTCATGTTCGCAGCCCAAAGCCTGAATACATTCAGTTCAGTGTGGGACAGGTAATAGTTCACAAAAGATTTGGCTACTCAGGAGTCATTGTTGGATGGGATGTAAACGCTAACGCTCCAGAAGAATGGCTACAACACAAATACCCTCCAGCCAAACAGGTGTGAATGTATTCAACTCTTGCTTTATTAATACATACACAGAATAACTCAGATTAGAAAAAAAAACAAACTCAGAAACACTGTTACAGACAGACTTCCTTCTAACCTCATGGGAAATATCTGAGTCCTGCATCACCTCTGCAGCTGAGCCATCCCTCTGCTTCTTCTGCGCTGTTGTCCCAGTAGAGCTTTGCTTTTGCACCACTGATTGGTTAAGCTTTGCCGGTCAGGGTTCTACTGGGCACGTCCTGAATTAAAATTACTCACTTTTAATACACAGTGTTGTATTTAAAGTAGCAGTGTCAACCTGCTGTCAACCAGTGTCAACCCTTCAATGTTTGAAGGGATTTCTTGTGGTGTCTTACTAAAGTTGAGAGGCTGTTAAATCATTTATCTGATCTTCCAGTGTAGGTATAATCGGTAACATCTTCACTGCACCTAAGAAATGCAAGTAATCCTTTGTGTTTAATCAACTGCAGTTAGAAAGCAATGTTTTGGGGGATCTGGACACTTGGAATGTAAATCTATCTAACAACATATTTTTGTTAGAATTCTTGAAGCTTTTTAAATTCTCTAGCCTAAGTCCTTGTTGTATTTGAAAATCAAATGCCAAATCTTTGTTAATGGCGCTGGTGATAATACAGTGCTGCATACTCTGTGGGTTGGCTGCTGACATGCTGCTTAAGTGGCAGGAAGGCACTGATCATTAAGTCAAAGAGGACTGAAAATGCAAAAAAGATGAGAAACTCTCCCTGTAGCAGAGAATTCATGTTCAGCTGCGAGCAGACATGGAGTCCTGTTTTGTGTGTTTTGTTCCTTCCCTGCTGTAATTTTATCCACCTGCCACTCATTTTTGGCTTCTAAAACATCTGCATCCTGGCTTTCTTTCCTCCTCTCTTTTTCTCCTCTCAGTGTTGTTGTCACCAACGGAACACCCGTGAATTTCCCATCAGGCATTCTGATCTTTTTACGTACCTTACATTGTTCTGTTCTCCCAGTGACCTTGTGTTCATCTTTATTGCTTTAATTTCAGTACTGCTGACAGGCGGTTTAAGTGTGTGTCTTTTGGGCTTTTTTTAACTTGCCTTTGCCTTTTCAGGTTATGTGCATCAGCTATGCAAAATGCCTTCTGACCTTTACGAGGCAACTACTGAGCTTGGTCCTTGCGAATCCCCTCTAAACATTAGCCAGGCTTTCAGCCCAAGTTTCCTTTTCTTTCTCCACTTTCAGTTCTTTACTACATTGTTGAGCAGAGGCCACTGCCTGTCACATTGATCGATACTAACTGCTTCATAAACTCCAGTTATCTGTCTGTATTCATCCATCACTTTTCTGTGTTTAAAGTGGGGGTTACTTTGGGCAGGAATGTTTCTGGGTAGCAGCGAGCATGGTGGGACCCTGGCCCATGATTTGGATTCATATGCACTGTAAAAATAACAGTAAGCCACGCTTCTTTCTTGGCTGGAAGATTTTTATATATACATGGAAGTTGTCTTAGCTCTGTCCAGGATTGGGACCAAGATTGTCAGAGGTGGTATTATGCTCTGAATTTGCCTTTTTCTCACTGGCGTTCTCTGTTGCCACTTGTGAAGGAAGAAAGGTGACTGACAAATTGTTGTGGGACCTATACACAAAAAGCAGGGATGTTCTAAGTCACCTTTCTTGCAAGATCTATGGGAGAAAAGGTTAATTAAAACCTTGACTCTTAAAAATTGCTTCAGATATGCCAAGAACTTCATGTATTACAGTTTTGATTGCTTTATATTTAATTTTCCAAACTGACATTGGTAAGATCATAAAAATAAACTTGCTGTATGTATATATATTGAGTGGTTTTATGTTCTGTAAGCCTAGTGAGAGAGTTAACTGATTGTATCATGTAATCTTTAGTCATAATCTCCCCTTGAGGCTATTTATTTTCCTTCTGTTTTTACAGGATCTAAAAGATACTCCTCACTATCGAATTCTAATTAATAAAGCAAATGGATTTGGCAAATCTATGGCTTACATTCCTGAGGAAGAGATAACAATTATTATGGGATTAGAGGTAGTGTTTATTTTTTGTTCAGTTGCAACTTGTTCGTTATCCTGTACGTCTAAAAGTTGGCTGACCTTTGGCTTAATAGATACTATCTCTTTTGCAAAGCTAGTGAAAACTAATAGAGAAAGCAGATAAACAAATTACTGCTGTACTTTTGAGTATGTGTTTTTGGAAGGTGATAAATGACCAAACCCAGCTATTGCCTACTTTGGAGTACCCAACTGCCTAGTTTTAGCAACTTGACTTCTGTTATGTACAGGCTGTTGCAAACATAGACTTTTGTTTCAGGATTTCACTGACCTATCAAAGTTGGATGAGTCATTTAATCTCTTTCTACTGGATCTAGCAAAGTACATCGGTTTCTCAAATCCGCTCTGAAAAATCTGCATTCCAAACAGCTTCTGCTCAGCTGCTGCCCAGACTGAATAATGTCTCCCTTCTTACCTGCAAAACTTTCTGGGAGCCAAAACTCTGTTTTGTGTATCCTGGTGTTGGTAGCCTTTGATTTCTAGCTTATGCAAGGTGCACCTGGTTCTTAAACTTAGTCTCTGACCCAGAAAACAGCCTTCAGGCATGCATGCCACAGAGAAATGGCTTTTTGTAAGGGATCCAGTGCTATTGTGGTGCCTTCTTTTAAATTCTGGATAGTGGCAGTATCTGTATTTAAAATAACAGTAAGTAGCTGAACCATTTATCTAACAGGAGATGCTTGCCTAGTCAAAGGGAGGAGATTCAAACTTCAAACGGGAATCTCTTGCCTTTCAGGAGAAATCCCCAAAGGAACTGTGTAAGCCAGGCTAGCCTAAAGAGTCTCTATGCTCCCTCTTGAAACTGTGCCACTGCACATAAAGGACCCCCTCAATCAACAGGGCCAAACAGTGACACCATTACCGCTTTTATTTGGGAGAAGCCTTAGTTCCAGCTCTTTTTTCTGTTTTAGCCACTAATTGTAATATAAAATGTGCTAACATGCCTGAACTTAGGAACAGGAACTATGCTATCCCAGATAAGTGTCATAAGTACTTAAAATTGGGTTGACCACTCTAACTTAGGTGTCTAAAAAATGCACCTTTCAAGTCAGCTGGCTACCTTCACTTACCTGTGTAGTCCATGGGGAGAAACAGATACCTCACCGTAAACATTTAGCTTGTGTAAACTAGCCTTTAGGATATCAGATTGCTTTATTCACCTGCATGACAGGCTAATTCTCCCCACAGATTATTAGGGGAACTGGTAGTAACAAGCTCACAAAACCAGGTATTTGAAAGTTGTCTACTTGAGATTAATTACAAAGGGTGAGTCATGCCTATACCTCAAGTTCAAATGAAGGTCTGTGGATTGCCCTCACTCCTACAGCCTAACAGGCAATTTCCTGAAGAGTTGAGACTGATGAGAAAATGCTTAGACTTGTCCTAACCCTTTCCCAGTTGACAGTTCTAACCTGGTCACTGGAGGCTTTCTGTGTCATGACGAGGCCTGTAACTTGGATTGCCCTTTGTGGATTTGCATCTTCAAGTTGGATGCTTTGGTACCTAAGGCCATCAACTTGGTGTGGCTTCACCCTTTCCCTGACTGTTGCTTTACTGTTTCTGCTGCCTAACTGGATTAGCTAAACAGGTCCAACTGAAAACCAATAACAAATAGCTCTACCAGCAGCAAATGAGCAGCAAATACTTCAATAAGAAACAGTGCTGATTTTAAAACATCACTGCCAGTGTAGATCTAGCATGTAATATCTCATGAGATATGTTCAACATCTGTAGAATACTTGGACAGTTTGAGAAAGCCACTGTCCTGACGACATAAATCAGGTTAAGGTACATGGAAAAATCCCACTGAAGGTATCTCTATGTACATTATGTATTTAAAAACTAATCAGGAGTTTTCAAAAACTTAACTGTATAACTTTAATGATTCTTTTCAGTATAATTTTGTATTTATTGCTAATTCTGGTGCTTATTCAACTTGAAATATTATTTTCTCAGGTACATCACCCTGATATGAAAGCCTATTTCAGTGGATATGATGGATCAAAATACATTATGCAGCCGTGGCTGAAAAAAATCTATCCTCACGACTGAAGTGTTTGTTCATGTAATGTACATCCAGACAACATATTTCCTTTTTAAACTTGAGCAAACAGATGCCAGGATAAACCTCATGTATATTTTTCCCTATGATGAAATAAAACATTCCTAAGCTTGTTTTATTATGTTGAATAATCCATTTCATTAGAAGCGAACACACTGCATGTTCAGTTTACCGTGACTCAGGAAGGGATTAATTTCATTTCAGATTTGGGTGGAAAGGTTTAAATATAGCCAAGTTTCAGACAGGAGTACCAGAGGTTTTGCACATCAAATATCTTGCCCTTTTGCAGGGGGCAGAGGAAGAAACTGAACAGTTAAGAACTGTACTTTCAGAAATAATCATAACCTTTATTTAGCTCCATCCCCTAAAATTAAGGCCAACAGGAAATGGAATATTTCGGGGGAGAGCTGTAGTAAGTAAATCCTGCAATACTTTGACTAGTCTCTTTAAAAAAGCATGCATTGTGCTCCTTTCAAATGACAGAAGGAAACGAAGAGTTAATCTTCTGTTTTGCACCTGGATAGATATTAAGAAGGCTTCTACCTTGGCTCATTATACAACCCCCATTCTTCATCTCTTAACTCTACTTGCTACCGTTAGGATAAAGTAAAAACACAACAAAAAAAAAATCAAGAAAGCATAAAAATTTCATTAAGAAAATATGTAGGATTTGAAAGTTTCTAGAGCAACTTGTTTCTTCTATTTTCTTTTCCCTTTATCTCAAAGACAGCAAACACTCTACAAGAAGCGTAAGCAGTAGCATTCTGGATTCTTTCCTGCAGAGTCAGTGGATCTGGGGAGTTCAGTAGCTGACTGTCTATGTGGCCTCCCCATTCTTTTGTTTCTTCTTCTCTTATTAATAAAGGTTTTCCCAATGACTGGCCAAACAGTCGACAGACTTCTTGAGCTTTCCGCCGTGTGTTTCCAACAGCAGCAACACATACTTGGCGGCTGAGAGGTAGAAAAAGCAGCACAATAACAAGGACCAACTGACATACAAGTATTCCTGCCAAGAATTTTTTTTTTAATGCCTTGGCTTTTTTGGGTGCATAGATGTAGGGAACATCACCTTCCCCCAGGTTCCGGGCGATAGTTTAGGAGTTTGTGGGGGGAGAAAATGTCAGCATCCTCATCAGCTATGATCAAGCATTTCTAACACCTGTATGCTGCAGGCGTGCACGGTGCAGAGCAAGTGTTCCACCCTTGCTCCAGGTGTTTGGGTGGCCCAGCAGAAAGGCATGCTAGCACCTATTTAACCCCACTGGCCTGATTTCCAGATTCCTGCGTAGGTACCTTTGAGATACACTTCTGACATCTCCAGAACCGTTAGCAGCAGCTATTTGAGCTTGCTTCTTGGACCAGGCATATTTTTTTCTTTAAAGAGGCAAAATCCAAACCAAGACTAAACTTCCCTTTGCCCCCCAATGTTAATGGGAGAAACAGGACTCTGAGTTGTTAACACCCAAAATATCAAGACAATGAGCTTCAAAGTAGCTTGTTTCGATGCTGAGCAAGGACCGTACCTAGTCCTTTTCAGACTATGTCAGAAGCTAAGGGTAACAGGAACTGGCAAGGGTACTTAGAACTACCAATAGCCGGTAACATGCTTGTACCTTCATGAATAAATAAAAATTAAATCTACACATGTTGATGTAACCAAAGTCAAATTCTGTTGACCTAATATTCACAGTAATTATAATTCCAATGGAAATCAGGGGGAAAATATTCTTTTATTACATTCTGCTTTTGCACAGGGACACTGTAGAAAGAATAATCTATCTTCTGGGCTGAACAGCATTAATTTATAAGTTATATTTAAAACAAATACTGAAATATTTGAACATAAATTTTAATAGGTGTGAAGGAAACTATTTGCTCCTATTACAAACAGTATAAATTATGTATTCGTATTAACTGTTACCTGAGGCTGTAAAATTTGTGGTGTGAGAGGGAACTTACCGAAGGGTGTCTACAGCTTCTGGTGTATGGTAGAAATGAGGTGGACTGATGGTAACAGAGGTTCCTAACTTTTCAATGAGTAGATTGCAAACATTCTGCATTTTTCCAAAATCACTGAATATAATACAGACCTGGGAGTGAACACAAACATCACATGAGTAATTTTTTTCATTTTTTCCCCTATGATTCAACACTTATATTTAAATCAGTATAAAGCCAGATATGTGCAAACTAGCTAAATGTACTACTCCTGTATATAACACCAACATTTGATTACTTAGGCCATTTTTACATAGCCCTAGAGACTATCATTGGATTTGCAACAGAAAGAAGTTCACAAAATGGTTTAAAATTGAGAATTAAAAAAATGCTCTTTTGTTGAGTACAGCATTCTTGGTACACAGACAATCTGAAGAATGAACGTGCTCTTTGGCACACATGACTAGATGCAGCCTGGTTCTTCCCTTTTTAGATTACTAGATGTTAATTATGCAGAAGCCTAAGCAAAATGACATGAAAACCATTGTGCAGAAAGGAAAATTACATTTTCATTCCAAGCATTAGGTTCAAGAAACTTGAACTATGAGTTTAAACTAAGCCTGGCCCAGTCCAGCTCGCAGTGGGCTCAAAACCCTGTGTTGGCTGAGCAGACTCACTCTAGTGCCTTCACAGAACTGGGCACTTCAGATTTGGGTTAAAAACAATTTAAACATCTAGCTGACGGTGGCTTTGGCAATAAGAAGCATTAAATACAGATGCATCAGGAATTCAGGTGCTTCCCCAAGTGCTACAAAGCAGGCATCACTATCAGCCCTGGATCCAGAGCCCTACGGCCTTCCTTGCAGGGAAGTGCCAGCCAGGCAGTGACTTTCCAGGCAGGAGCCAGCCGTTTTCTGTGGCAGGGCACGGTCGCCAGGAGTGAAGTGATGATGCCGAGCTGCTACAGCATTCAGGAATCAGAAATCCTGGGTCCCAAACTCTTTTTTTAGGGGAACTAAACCCTTACCTTCACTTCCCAGTATAGTGCTCTCACCACCAAGTCAGGCTCACCTTCTCTCTTATCCCTGACTATTTCTTTTCTTTTTGCACAGTAATGCAGCTTCAACAGGAGGGGAAGGGAAAAGCTGTGGTAAAGAAAATTCCACTGCCAACTCCTGTGACATAGTCACCCCTGGGACTGCTGCAGTCCATCCACCAGTCTATCCCAGTGAAGGTGTATGGTACAGAAATCCAAGTTATGGCATGTCAGCCGCACTGCAGTAGCTTCCTGCATGCATACCATAGATTTACCTTGTGGAAAATGAGATAATTCAGGGAAGTTGAGTCTTTCAGTGAGAGAGGAGGGGGCTACTTTGTATACACGGGAAGGTGAAAAATGGATATTGACAATTATCACAAAGTAATTAATACACACATCTTGTTACCCTTGGTAGCCTCTCAGTGCAGTACATGTACCTCATCCTGGCTTGAATCTTTGCACTGGCTCAGTAGCTCTTCACACAACTGAGCCAAAACTGGACTCGGGGCCTTAAAAAGTGACCAAGATGGAGTGGCAGGGCAATTCCAGCTCCTACAAGGACAGAGGGTCACAGCTGTTGTGCAAAACAGCACCAAGTCTCCCATTTAATCTCAGCTGTGCACCCTTTATCTGTAACTTGGGGGTTGGATTGCCTTCTGGAAGGTGCAGTAGCAATTTGAACAAAGACTGAAGATGAGACTAAACCTAGATTCCTTTCTTTAGTGGGAGTTCTTGCCATATATAAAAAACATACATACTCTCGTGCTGTTTTGCCAAAAAAATGTCATAGTCGTATTTTGTGGAGAGTTGAAAGTCTCACTGTGAGGACTGTCAGAGTGTTTTCCAGATTGCATTCAGTGCTTACAAGATTAGTTCCCTCAAGGAGATGAAACAAAAGAATGATCAAAGGGAAGAACTGTGGGTCTTAAACAAGAGATAAGCTGCTCAGACTAGGGCAGTTCTGGGCAGTCAGGAACTTCCTTGTTAAAAAGGAGACATGTAATCAGGTACCCTCAGGGGCAGAAAACAACTGAGCAATAGCTGTGAATTTTGTTGGGTTTTCCCCGTAAAAATCACAGCTTTCATTTAGTACTAGATGCAATAAATTCCACTTACAATTACAGAGGTTACCTGGACGTTAAAATGCAAAGCAGTGTTTCAATTTCTTCAACAGAATTATGATTAAAGTTAAAAAGTGTGAAAAAGTAATAAGAGGGTATGCAAAACCATTATGGACATTATAAAGTTTGGGTAAGGCTGTAAAGGACAAGAAGTTATGGTTTGTAAGGAGGCACATATATTAAGAAATGCTCAAACCCAACATAATCTTAATCCCATGAGATCATCATGCACTAAATTAACTATTATGATTAAGATATTATAGAGCTTTCATCTCATATACAACTTCATTCTTTTGCATATTTTCCTTTGTTAAAGCATGAATTAAAATGTATCTCCTTACAGTTGCAAGTGTATCATGAATTCATAATTGTACCTTAAAATAGCTACTTGTCTGGGAATTTCTTCAGTCCTCTAAGAACTCTTAAGAGTTGACAAATGGTAAAAAGAGTTTACAGAATGAAATAATGCCGACTTCCATGACTTTATGTATAACACAAATATGGCAAACTCTTTAGTAAAGCAGCGAGTGTAAGTTAATTTTAAATTCATTTATATTGCTAAAGCACACAAACATGCTGGTCAATGGAACTTCATTGGTTTATGAAGCTGCACTAATGAAACAAGTACTTACATAAAGGGGGAAGCAAGTAGAAACTAATCCCTGCATGAAGAGCGACCACACTGCTACCTAAGCTTACAGGGCAGCCAAAACAGCAGTACTATGGCTGGATTTTTCAAGTTCTGACAGCCAGGTCCTAGGCAACCATACAACTTCTGAACAGCAATTACAGCTGGTCCAAGCTGCCTACAAATGAACACTAAATCCATGTAACTCGCTTTCCATGTACAATCTTTGCTGTATAAAAATTAATAGCAGAAGGGAGACGATTGCTTAAGTTAGCACTTAAGACTGAAAATGTAAGCCTAAGCTTGTCTGTAGCCTAAATAATAATTCAATATAATTTTATTTAAGTACAGCTTATCTAAAAAAACATGGTGATTTAAGCTCTCATTATAGTAGATGTCTGCTTTATGAGGTTAAATTCAGAACATGACACAGATACATAGTATTTAAGTATCTAATGACTCATTTTGAAATCCAAATTTTGTTCTCCAAATTCTTGATTATTTCTGTATTTATTGCTATTATTTAGATGAGAATATGCCTTAAGCAAGGAAGCAAACTGAGGAGGCTGAACCCTGTTTTAGGAGACTGTAAACCACAGCTCTGTAAAACAGCTATCATTTCATTGCAAGCTTCCAGGTTTACTTCATAAGAATCTGTAAATTTGCTGGGTAGTGATTAAGGTTTGATGCTCTAAAAAGATCCATTGACTGAAAACACACAATTTCCTTCAGTGAATGTTTCCAGCACAGCACTTATTTCTTACTATAGCATGAACGTGCAAAAATATACTCCCTTAAGCTGCTTCTGAAGTAAATGGGATTATTCCCGTAACATTTAGCTTTCACACAGCACTTTTTACCTACAGAATTCCAAGTCAATTACCTAGGAAACAATTAACTTGGCTTTACTTGCAGCAAGCTGATGACAGAGTTGTGTAGAATAGACCAAAGTCCAGGTGCTGTTCAACTCTCTGTGGCTTAAACAGATCTAGATTAGGGCTGCCACGCCACTGTTGTCCCCCATCCACTCTTGTCCTCTGCCTTGTATTGCCTCCAGTTCAGGGAGCTAAAATAATGGAAAAAATAAAAGCTAATCTGGAAAAAAATGTTATTAACGGGAGCAGCTTTCTGGACTGACCTATCACCTGATGACCTCAGTACAACTCCTTGCAAGAAGTAGAGGGCAGGAAGGGCTATGGGTGAAGGAGAGTGCAGGACTGTGGGTTTGCTGACACTGCCACAGGATGACAACCTTAGAGCCCCAGAACCAAATATTCCCTCCTGTAGCATTGTCTAGTATTTAAAAAGCACACATTCATCTGAGAATAAAATAATTCTATGTTTAGTAGCAGAAAACAAGTTCTGCACACAACAGAAGACTGCAGTTGAACTCTGCTTTAAACTGCAGTCCTTCAGGTGTTGCTTTGGACTATGCTGCCTTTACTGTAGAGAACATCCACTCCTCGGTATGAGGAAAGACAGGGTGCAAGTTTTCATGGTCCTTGCTACACTTCTTATTTTTTTATTATTATTTTCAGTTAGGTTGAATACATACCTCTGCTTCCATTTGGTAAGTATTTTCTACTCTACTAAAATCCTCTGTTACGGTCATATTTTCTTCCTAAAATGAAGTACAAGAATGTAATCTTAAAAGACAGAAATTAAGCATCTGTTGGAAATGTATGTACATGGTGTCCTGTAAAAGTTGCACTGTTTTGGCTTATTACTTATGACTTAGCAACAGAAATTTGGAATTACCCATGCAAATTTCTTCAGTTAAAATCTAGCTGGATGTTAAAGACTTCTCTACATTATTTAAAGTAAATTATACAGTAGGTCTATAATGTAATTTCGCTGCTATTCACTTGAAGAGAACAGTCAGGTCTTAAAAGTGACTGCTAGCTAGAAGCTGTGTGTATCAGTGTGTAACTGTAAATTCACCTGGTTCAAAAAACTAGAAGCTTCAATTGTTTTCAGAAAAGGAGTATATGATAAGTGCTTTTCAGGCCCCTATTTTAAGACATTTTAACAGTAGCGGCTTGTAGCAAGGTGATGTGAACAATGACAGCACTGGTTATTCGGGCAGAATGGTAACCCTTAGAAGAGGTTAATGCAAAAGTGACACTGTTGCATTAACAGCAGCTACATTATTCAACATAATGGCTGCACAGAGCACTAGCAAATCCTGTAAGACTTACATAAATAAGATACTGAACTGAGATACAGAATAACTCCAGTTATTTCTGAATATTTGACGGGCTTGGCAGAAGCCTAACAATCACATTTCTTTCACCCACTTCCCTCTTCGGTAAACAGTTTGGATGAACAATTTATTGTAAAATTACTATAACACAACAAAAAGCACAGTTTACAATTTAATTGTAAATACAACTTTGCGTTTAATACCCAGAAACCATAGGGGAGCAGATACTAAGACTTCCAATTACTGAAAAAGTTTTACTTACTAAATTTATTTGCACCGGAAAACAATATTTGCTTTCAGTTTTGACGCATTTCAAAAGATGCTCTGTGTTAGAATATTTCCTACAGAGGCTCAAATCTTCAAGTTTATCATGTAGCATGCGTGCATAAATTTATATAAATGACATTAATCATGAGAAGCATTGTCCTTTTAAAATAGCATATGGAAATTAGATCCATAGTTACCATTGCACAGCAGCCTACAAGAAACAAATTTTGAAATTTCAGTTTTATGATTGATTGGCAGTGCTCAAATTCAAGCACAACAGTCTTATTTTTGGATAACCTCTTCTAGTAAGGGCAAGGACCAGGGCCAGTTAGTCCCTAAAAAAACGTATTTCCCCTTTTGCCATCAGAGGTTTGATGTACTTTGGCAGCGTGTCTGGCTGTAGTTTGCTAAAGAGTGTTCAAGTCATTCCAGCACCAACTACTAATTTAATTTACAAAATGGAGCAAATCCTACTATTTATGATAGAATCCAATTACAATTGACAAGAAAGGTTTTTCTAGAGCTCTTACATGTCTTATACAAATAACCACACAGAAAAGCTTTCCTCTACAACTCATATTTTACAGAAATAACTATACTGTAATAAAACTTCAGAGTAAACATAGAAAAAGTGCATTTGTTTATCCTTGTCCCCGCTCCTTAATCCTTTTAAAAAAAAAAGTTCTCTTTCCTGCTGAATGAATTCAAGTCTCCTAATTTGGTTTTGCCCTCCACAAGGTTCCTGTGTATTTAAGGAGAGTGCCATCCTGTGGCTCCAGGCACTATTGCAAGATCAAAGCAATCGGAGTGAAAGATCATTTCGTGCCATCTATTATACAATTTCCCTCACTAATTCACTGATTCTTATCCCACCAGATTTGACAGGAGCTGTACGTGTTATTGAAGATAAATGGACAAAATAATTGCTGAAGTCATAACAAGGAGGCCTCCTGTGATAATTTGTTCCTGCTCGGGACTGTGTTTGGACAAAGACATGGAAAAGACAGGTAGGTGATGACAAAATTTCAAATTGTAATCAGGACTTTGACTAAATTAAAAACAAAAAAGGCTTCTTTTCCTACTGCTTATGTCTAATGTTCATATTTCGGCTGAGGAACTATCCATTTGATTGCAATAGCAACAGGAAAAAACGTTTTCACTGTAACTTAGGGAAAGCTACACTTCTCACGTGTCTGGTACTCTGGACTTCTGGAATAACTTTCTCCATTTTCTAAATCTGTGGGCCAAGAATCACAGTAGACAAGTTAAATGAATATAACATTTTTGTTATGTGATAACTCAATTACCCCAGAAGCCATTGAACAATTCTTAACCAAATCACACTTGCATTCTGCTTATCTAGCCTATTTTTTGAGCCAGCAGCGACATAAGCCATCACTGTTGCAGGTACTGTAAACACAAAAATGAAAGGCAGTCAATATCCCATTGAGCTTACAATATCAAGTCTAGAACTGTGCTTTGCTTTATATTTTCCTTCTTTTCAACAGAAGAAAAGAAACCTTATATAGACCTTCCTCCTGCCTATC
Organism: Anhinga rufa; assembly: GCA_013400875.1. NCBI lineage: Eukaryota > Metazoa > Chordata > Aves > Suliformes > Anhingidae > Anhinga > Anhinga rufa. The sequence continues at coordinate 33,101 of VZTV01079037.1, forward strand.
TGCTACTTCTGAAGAATTTCTTCTTCACAAGGCCATCATGTCCACCTTCACGACACCATTGCTGTTTACAGGAAAGACTGCTCCTTTCCCCGGAAGAGAACAGGGGGAAAAAACTAAATAGATAATCAGCGAAAGCACATGTCAAGGAGACAGCTATGTAACAACACAGTATGAGAAAAGCCTACCTGCAGATAAAGTTATGTATTCTGCTCCTGGTGACTGAGTTAACAAAACTGTGAGACTGTTTTATGAAACACAAGACCAGTCTCAGTAAGGGAAAATGTTTATAGTTTGGAAATATACGCTAATGCACCATTGTGGTAAGCTATGCTGGTATGTGTAGATATAAGTAAAAAAATCTGGAAACACCTGGAAATGTCTCTTAAAATTTACACTTGTACATTTGCACTGATATATCCAATATGACTTTACATTATGAAAAATAAAGATATTTAAACAACCAAAAGAGTTAGCTACTTCCACCTAAACATAAATTTTTTGTTCCTAGTACTAAAGAAATAGTTGAGAGTCTTGATGTACGCTCATATCTCCTAACAGTCCATCCATCATGGTGTCCCCAGGCAGGTGAGGATGATAAGCAGCTACAGCCAGTGGGTACCCCAGCTAGGTGTCAGGTACCTGTGCGCCAGCCTCTCATCCCCTCATTCTGCTGGTTCTGTTTGGCATTGGATGGACAGAATGACAACCTAAAAACCTACAGTGAAGCCTCTGCTGCTTAATGTCCATTCAAGAAATTGTAGAAGTATATGTAACAGTTATTTTAAGAAAGGTAAAAAGCAAATTTGTACTCAGCAAATACAAGGATATTTCGGGGGTATTTCCTAAAATACATGGTAGTCTAAAAAAGGTGATGCCTTACACAGGTTTCTATCTTTTTTATTGAAATGGGAAGATTTGGTAACTGCGTGAGGAAAACTTCAAAATCTCTCTTTTTAACTGACTGTATGGACGTGCATCCATACCTGTAACTCCTAAATAACAGTTTTGAAATGTGGAGAATATTGCACGTATATCCAAGGATGTATCCCAGAACAGATAAACTCTAAGCCAGAGCCCACTGGATATAGTTTGTGAGCTGGTTTGTTTGGTTTGATAAATAACACTCTGACCGGTACAACAAATATTATCACTGTTATTTTAAAACAAAATGGCCAATGCCAATTGTTAGATACAGTGATTAAAGAAAACAAGTTTAATCTCCACACCACTCCCCAAATAAATCATAGGTGGTAAATATAAAATCAGTTTGCTTCTAGAGAAAGAGAAAAAAAATGTTACTTTTGAGCAGCTGGGCTGAGTAAGAGAGATTGGTTTCCCCATTGATTTTACTTCCCCTGCAGCCTTCAAAGCAGATTCTGTGCTCTGAAGTGCTGCATATACTTAGAGCACTCTATAAATAAATGCTACTATGTGCATCTATTTCTGATTAAAATCCTGTGTAAATATATATGGAAATTAGGTGCTGCCCCCAGGCATCCTGACAAGCTGCTAATGCAAGCTCCTGCTGCAGCAAAGGTTATGCACTTATGCCCTGAGTTGGAAGGGAACCACAAGGATCATCGAGTCCAACTCCTGTCCCTGCACAGGACAACCCCAAATTCACACCATGTCTCTGAGGGCGTTGCCCAAGCGCTTCTTGATTAGTGTCAGGCTTGGTGCCATGACTGCCTCCCTGGGGAGCCTGTTCCAGTGCTCCACCACCCTCTGGGTGAAGAACCTTTTCCCAATATCCAACCTAAACCTCCCCTGGCACATCTTCCTGCCATTCCCTCAGGTCCTATCATTGGTGACCAGAGAGAAGAGATCAGTGCCTGCCCCTCCTCCTGCCCTTGTGAGGAAGCTGTAGCTGCGATGGGGTCTCCCCTCAGCCTCCTCTTCTCTAGGCTGAACAAACCAAGTGACTTTAGCCGCTCCTCACATGGTTTCTCCTATAAGCCTTTCACCAACTTTATGGCCCTTCTCTGGACACTCTCTAGCAGCTTTACATCCTCAATATACTGTGGTGCCAAAACTGCACACAGTACTCAAGGTGAGGCCGCACCAGTGCAGAGCAGAGCGGGACAATCCCCTCCCTCGACCAGCTGCAATGCAGTGCTTGATGCACCCCAGGGCACGGTTGGCCCTCTTGGCTGCCAGGGCACACTGTTGGCTCATGTTCAACTTGCTGTCGACCAGAACCCCCAGGTCCATCTCTGCAGAGCTGCTCTCCGGCCTCTCGTTCCCCAGCCTGTATGTATATCCAGGGTTGCCGTGCCCCAAGTGCAAAATCCAGCACTTGCTCTTGTTAAACTTCATACAGTTGGTGACTGCCCAGCTCTCCAGTCTGTCCAGGTCCCTCTGTGGGGTCTCTCTGCCCTCAAAAGTGTCAGCAGCTCCTTACATTTTTGTATCACCAGCAAACTTCATTACTATTCTTTCAAGTCCTGCATCCAAGTCATTAACAAAGAGATTAAAGAGTACGGGCCCCAAGATGGATCCCTGCGGAACCCCACTAGTGACTGGCCGCCAGCCCGATGTAACCCCATTTACTATGACCCTTTGAGCCCGACCCATCAGCCAATTGCTCACCCACTGCATTACGTGTTTATCCAGCTGTATGCTGGACATTTTGTCCAGGAGGATACTGTGAGGGACAGTATCGAAAGATTTACTGAAATCCAAAAAGATTACATCGACTGGTGTTCCTTGGTCAACTAGGTAGGTGACCTTGTCACAGAAAGAGATTAAGTTTGTTAAGCAGGACTTTCCCCTCATGAACCTGTGCTGGCTGGGACTAATGACTGCATTGTCTTTCAGGTGTTTTTCAATAACTCCCAGAATAACCTTCACCATAATTTTACCAGGCACAGAAGTGAGACTGACAGGCCTGTAGTTACCAGGGTCCTCTCTGTTGCCCTTCTTGAAGATTGGGACAACGTTTGCCAGCTTCCAGTCAACTGGGACCTCTCCAGATTCCCAAGAGCACTAAAAAATTTTGAGACAGGTCTCAGCCAGCTCTTTAAGTACCCTTGGATGAATATCTCTTCTGATCTCACAGACTTCCTATGATAACAACAAGAAGGGTTAAGAAAATTGTTCTATGGATTAACTAAAAGAATAGCCAGCTGATTTCTAAAGAGGCCTTCGATAAGCTTGCAACAACTAGAACCCTATGGAGATTGTGAAGAAATATTAATTTTACAGTGGTCTAGAATGGTATTAGCTACAAGTGATGTTAGCAAATGCAGTTAAGAACAAATTGTCAGCAGTGAGAGTTGTTAGCAGAAAAGCTACAAGGCAAATAAAACCTCTAGCAGTGGAGGGACTTAGAATTGGATGGAACAAAGCACTAAAAATTATACCGCAGGGAACTACTCTGAAAAAAAAATAACTTCATGTTGTTTTTCTCAGAGTTCCCTAGAGCTAATACTTTGCTAACACTGAGAAACCCACACAATCCCTCAAGTAAGTAGGAAGAACTAACATTTCCCATCTCCAATGCATGGCATCTCTGAAACAGCAAAAGATTGCTGTGAAATGATTATAACTATAAGATGACACTGAATGCTCTCGCATTGTAAAAACTGTCCACTCTCCACCTAGGTTACACCACCGCTGCTTACCTGCTCCCACTACGTTTCTGAATCTCACTGCATATACCCAAATATAACCACTGGTTTGTCCAGATCATACTTCATTTTGCAATTATTTTTTCTAGCCTGGAGTAGTGCACACAGCCCCTCTAAATCACACTGACTTATTTAACATCCTGCCTACTCCTTCTGTGTACCATCCGCCGTGTCGAATGCTCCATGCTATCCTAATTCGGTCAGGCTCATGTCAAAACTGGAAGTCAGTTATTCAGATTCACTGTAGGGTAAATATCTGCAACTATCTTTTCTAATCTATCCACACTCTGAAGAGCTATTTAATTGCAGCCAGGATGAAAATACCCCATGATCTGATAGCTCACCATGCTGGTGGGTACAAAGCTTATCATTTTCTCTACTGATAAAAACGAATGCACGACGAGTTGCCTTGTCTTCTCCCATTCCTCTTAAAATCCACCAGACTTTAAGTGAGTTAATAAACTCACTTAATAGAAACTGAAGGCATTAAACCTGTAATCCCATACAAAAATGCACCATTTCTGACTGAACAAGTCATTCTGATGGCAATGGAATTGTGCTCCCGTGACAGATATGCACCCAGCCACGGATTTGGGAAAAACGTAGGGAGCAGGATCACGTACCTAGCACACAGCAGCCTCCATGTATCCTTGCCATCTAGTCCCATAGCTGCAATATAAGCTTTTTCTAAATCAGGGGTTAAAGGGCCTTTTTTATTGCCTTCTTTGTTTCTGAACAAATGCTTTATTTAGCTACTAGAGAAACAGAGACAGCATCACTATCAGTTTTAAAAGAAAACAGTAAATCCTATTTTGGGGTGTGAGGAGCCGGGGGAAGGTTGGAGCCAGCACTTGTCTTCAAGTGCATGCAGTATCTGAGATGTGGACCTGCAGTTTCACTGTAAGCACATCACTGTTTAGGCAGAGTAACTTACTCTCTTACTTTGCATTTACTAATACCGAATGGCACTGTAACATCATGCAGCATCACGAAACACTTCTGTGATTCTTTCTTTTTTACTACATTGAATAATGTGGTGTTGACAGGAAACTCTGTCATCTCCCTTTTCCCCAGCTCATTTGGGAATACACTAAAAAGGCACAAACCTCCTGGGGAACTTCAATAGTAAGTAACTTTCAAAAGCAACCACTTATTCCATCAAAGACCAGCTTTGTTCTGTTTTTTAAGAGTCCTAGGTGTGGAACACTGCCCCAGACTGTTTTATAAAATCCAAAAACAACAGCAGCACAATCTTTAGGACAAATATCACCCTTACGGAGGATATACAGCGTGGACAAAACTTTAAAGTCAAGCCTATGCTTTTCTCGTTGTCATAGAACGACTTCCTAAGGCCAAAAAAACTTATTATGGTAAAGGAACTTTTTGAGCCAATGAGGGGCTTCTGCCACTTCAGCTATCTTGATCATGCCTCATGGTTTTTTCGTACCTCTCTACTTAAGTGTAACAAGAAAAAGAGAGAGGAAAAGCTCTGTAGGCATCTGTCGCTAAGCTGTGGTAATCATACCATTACACCGGCACTTACACAGACGTATAGGCCAAGTTACTTTGCTGTGTACCCCTGTACCAGTTTCACCTGTACGCACAGGATGATGCTGTACTACGTGAGTGAGCAGGTGAAACAGTCACAGAATCACAGAACAGTAGGGGTTGGAAGGGATCTCGAGAGATCATCTTGTCCAACCCCCCTGCGTGAGCAGGCACACCTAGAGCAGGGGGCACAGGACCGCGTCCAGGCGGGGTTTGAATGTCTCCAGGGAAGGAGACTCCACAGCCTCTCTGGGCAGCCTGTGCCACTGCTCTGGCACCCTCACAGGAAAGGAGTTTGTTTCTCTTCATATTCAGGTGGAACTTCCTGTGTTCCAACTTGTGCCCATTGCCCCTTGTCCTGTCATCGGGCGCCATTGAAGAGTCCAGTCCCATCCTCCTGACACCCACCCTTCAGATACTTATAAGCACTGATAAGATCCCCCCTCAGTCTTCTCTTCTCCAGGCTGAACAAACCCAGGTCTCTCAGCCTTTCCTCATAAGGGAGATGCTCCAGTCCCCTGATCATCCTTGTGGCTCTCCTCTGGACTTGCTCCAGCAGCTCCCTG
>VZTV01079046.1:0-14640 GCA_013400875.1 Anhinga rufa
CTTGGTAAAAGCATGCCTTGTTTTTTTGGATTTCTGGTTTTTTGTGGGTTTATAATGAAAGAAATTGTGCCTTTTCATTACTGATGTTTTCCCGGTGTCATGCTCATGGAACCTGTAATTGTTAGCATTAAAACTTAAATTAGGTCTCAGGTGAACTGCTAAACATCTCTTTACCTAGACTGATGTAGCTCAAGGAACAAGTGCATTTCCATTTGTGCCTTTAAAGCTTAGCTCTTAATTTAGTCACTAATGAATGTGAATCAAAAGTTGTAGAATTCATTTGTGCTTTCTTCTCATAATAAACAAATTCAGTGATGTTGTGAGTGAACATTATAAAGAAAGCTATTTGATTTGCGTAGAAGCTCAGTAGCCATAAAATTCAGTATGTCCAGGCAAAGAATTTGATCTGTAAGAAATAAACAGGCAAAGCAAGCACCAACTTGTAACACCGATATTGGCATGGGCAACATAAAAATTACAAAGTTGGACCAGGCTATTTTATTGTTGGCTGCATCCCTGAAATATTTCAGTCCTAGAAATTAATTCGGGTGTCAAGATTTGGGGTGAGGGTGGAGTTTGCAATGCAAGTCTATTTTTCCATCTGGGTTTTACATCAGAATTGTGCAAAATTCATAAACCTTGCTCCAAACACTGGCTCCCACTTCTTCTGCTTCTCCAAGACTGTGTACCTTACTGGTTGTTTTTTCCCTTATACTAGCATGTAAGCAGTCCTCTGTAACATTTTGCTCTGTTAAAGGTTATGGATAAAAAAGGAAATTGTATGTGCAGTAGAGATGAGCAGACCCGAGTTCACGTTGGTGTTCCTACAGATTCTTCAGTTTCTGTCCAAGTCCATAAACACGTCATGTGTCGTTTACGTATGTTGTCTTATTTGGAGCATAGAAATCCATCTTCCTGAGCAAATCTGAGCCTTTCAGTACCCGCTGATCTTTTTGTCCTCTGCTCAGTATCTGTGTTTTGATCAGAAGAATGAATAAGCTCAAAGGGAGGCAGAGCTTGCAGAAAAAAGACACTTTTCCTGCTTATACATAAAAATTTGATCCCTAAAACTCAAAACAACTTGAATTGCACCGGATTTCTCAAGTTGTCTTTAACCAGATACCTTCTTTCTAAACAGGACCTTTAATGGCAAGGGATACCCAGAAGAAATGAACACAGGAAGGGACCCTCAGAAAAACACTTTCGTGGTTTGCAGTCATGCTAGTTGTTATGCTCTATTTAAAGCCACTCTCAGAATTTGTTTTTCTCAACCGTTGTTTTCAGAGGTTTATGGAAATGAAGATCCAGCAATTTCAGCAATACAGCAAATCAAGATCCACCACTGTTGAGCTGCCTTGAGCGTATGGAATGTGCACCATAATATTTGGCCCTGCAGAGCATGGAGGCTCTGCCATTGTGAAAGGATTTAGTTATCAAAAAAAGGTCATTTTATATCTGACTAAATCACATTGTGGCACCTAATTAATAGATGAGATACCCGCCACTTGCAGCCCCTCCTTTGAGATATACCAGCATTAAGTAAGAGGACTCTGTATTAACTCCATCTAACAATGCAGGAGTCTGGNCCAAACCCACTTCATATCAGAAGTCACAGGGAGCTTAGATTCTCCTCCCTTTGGGGTCTAGAAAAACCATGGAGCCTGGTTCTTCTGTAGGACCAACTAAAGCGTGTAGGTAGAGTCTGAGACATACTGTGGTAGCGCATGGTGGCACACATGACTCCTCTGGTACTCTGCTACGATGGCTGGGTTTCACCCTGTGTCAGCTGTGGTGCTCTTTTAGGTATCAGTCTGTAACTCCTAGCACTTCATCCACATGCCAGGAAGGTGGTAGGTGCCAACTGTCTTTGGCCTTTTGACATCTTCGTGAAGGCATTTCCCCCTTCATAGCATCTTCTTTCCCTTCTCAACCCCCTGCCTCCCCTACAAGAAAGGAAAGTAAAAATCTATTTGAGACAAGACTGTCAATCTTCCCCAAGGAATAGGCTGGGAAAATTAATCCTGTTGTCTGGATTTGGGGAGGAATTTCGCTCACCCTCGGTTCCACCCTTCCTCTGGGCTCCAGGCACTTTGATTAGCTCAAGAGTCGTCCTTGAAGGATGCTGTTCGAGATGGTGCACAGCAGCTGTTTGTCATCCACAACACTAGTTTGAATTAGTTCATGGATATTAAGGAGTGCCACAGTGTATTTTTATGCCTAGCAGCTCTATTTTAGGCCTAGTTTCTGTAAATCTGCTGTTAGGAATTACAGAGCCTTCCCAAGAATTTAAGAGTTAAAGTTATAATAAGATACTAGAATATCCGTTTTCAGGAAACATCAACATTTAAATATTTGTGTTTGATCTAGTCTGAAATGTAAAAAAAAAATTATTTTGAAATATTCATAGAACTAAATTTCTTCAGAATTTTGTTTCATGGGATGTTTTGGCATTCTTTATGAAATGTTAGATATCAAAATATCATGAGATGAAAGCATATGACAGTTGTAATAAATAAGTTGTATAGTAAGGAAAGTTGCTACTTAGAACTGACTGAAACATCATCTTTTCTAGAAGGAGTATCATCATGTCAAATTACAATACAAACACAATATAATTTGATCATTTAGACATGTGAAATGGTAACCTGAGCCTTAAGTTAACAAAGGCTTTCACCTAGACTCAGGAAGGGTAAATGCATCTGGCAGAATGAAAAGAAATGTGGTTGGGGAAGAAAAGGAGCCGGTCTATTTTTTAATAGACCTTCAGAATTAGACTACATGGAGACAAGTAGCAAGTTTTGCCTCATTTAATAGATCTAAGTAAAGAAAGCAAAGTCAGACAAATATCTTGCTGCATCATTTTCACTTTGCTGATGGCTCCATTTCTTTTCATTGAACACATCTGCTAAAACCCGTATCTTGCACTGATTGTTCAAGCAATGTGACGTACCTATTCTTTTTGTATTTCTTAACATTTAGCGTATGAGACACTGAAACCACTAGTGACAGAAAATTGTTACTTAAGAAAAGTGGACATGGTTTATAGGCAGTAGGAAATGCTGTGGGACACGCAGCATTTTGAATATCAGCTATACCATCTCCACTGCCTCTTTCCATAGAAGCATTTCTCTGCATTTGGGAGAAACCCAGCCTCGGCAGTTTCAGGCACACATCTGTACCACCGAGCAAGTGGAAGTGCTCTTAAAAACTCAGATTTGAAACGCAGCATTTACCTGCTTAGCAAGGTGACTTCTTACACGCTTGGGCTGTCATTTTACCATGTACCCATGAGCATTAAGTTAGCGTGAAACTCTCTTCCCGTAAATACAACAGCTGTAAACGAAATGTGCTGTTACAGAACCAGTGGCAGTGCATTTCAGAATGTTATCGGCACTGAATCGAAATGCGCTTCTTTGCCTACTGCTGCTATCGCCAGCCTTAGCCGTTTTAGACAGCATTACATAATGGCAAAATATTTTTCAGGATGAGAAAAAAAATTAAAACCCTCCCTATGGTTTTAATCTCCCTTTTTTATTTTGTCTCTGGTTTAAAGCTGTGTCAGGTGTACATCAAAAGCACCCCCTCCCCAGGGTATTTCATTTACAATTTCATTTGATAATGGAAGTGTACTTCAATCTAGCTAGGATGGGAAAGGATTAAATAAAAAACACTGCTCTAAAATCAAGTAGCATAAGTCTAGCCTGTGTCCGTGCTCTGCAAATGAAGTAGCCATGGAAGGGCTTGTTATTAGTCTATAATATCAAAACTGATAAACTATTAGTGTTTTGTCAGCCATAACATATGCTAAACATTTTCCTCTGCAGATTGCCTCAACAAGAACTGTGACTGTTTTTAGACACATCTGGCACTGCGGATTTTTTTTTCCATCCTGCATTTCAGTGATTTAAAGGGCCTTGGCTGGGCAGAAGGATGTCAGCTGTTTGGTTGAAAATACTGTTATAAGAATGAATAAGATTTAAAGAGGCAGTAGGTAAAATCCTGGCCTCGCTGAAGCTAGTGGGAGAACGGCCATTGGGTTTAATGGCTTCGTGATTTCTCTGTATGGCTTTTTCATCCATTTTTATTCTTAGTAAGTTTTCCATTTCCCAAAATTGCCCTTTCTTTTCCATTCAGCTTCTTCCACTTTGAATATTAGCGCTAGGAGTGAGCACTGAGATAAAATACCACAGCCTTTATTTACACAAATACCATCTCTACAGCTCACTTCAGTGGCACTTCTGTAAGACAATAATAATAATAATGGCTGCAGGTGTATAAAAATAGTAAATGCAGGTATTCATTTATAAAAAAGATGTTCTTAATAGACTTTTCTGGCTGTGCATCAAAATGGGCTGCGCGATCAGCAATGAATCTCGGGACCTCTGTGGTGTAGGGAAGCTATTCTGCTCTTTATGGAAAGAAATAGCAGGGCAAGCTCTGTGCTCGCATTGTGTCCTGTCAGGCCCAAATACATCAACATGTAGAGGCGGGGGGAGCCATGGGGTCTGAAGAGAAGAGCTTGATGGGAGATGCACATCATAAGGCAACCAGAGCCCATTTGCAGATGGCTTATTTCAGGAGGCAGAGTCTGAGCTGGGTCCATGGAGAAGTCACTTCAAGGACATTGCGCTTCTGGAAGAGTTTGCAGGCATCAGACAAGGAGAGCTGACAGCTCCGTAACAGTGTCTTCAGTGCAGTGTGTGCCCTGGAGGGGTCTCTTTTGTCTCCTGAGGCTCCTGATAGGCACAAAATATGTTCTGCAGGATTGGGTGGTCTCCTCTCTGCATCTCAGAGACCAGTTACTGCCTGATAGACCGTTGGCATTTGCGTAAAAGACAAAAAGCTTAAATTTGTACAGCAGAATTGGACCCTTTTGTTGCAAAACCAAGAACATGCAGAGGTTTTGGCTTTGTCCTTCCATTGCACAGTTTCGTGACAGATGGGAAACAAAGCGTATCTTTGGTAAATTAGGTAAAAGAATATAGCAGGGTTTGCTGCAGTGGCATTTTATATTGTTTTACCATTTTTCTCCTACACTTAAAACTGGGAATAGTAAGGGATGTCTTTCCAGCTTAGGCATGGAGAAGAAGCATATTGAACTCCTGATTACCGAGTAGGAATTTCTAATGTATAGTCTGCTAAAAACTGATCCTCTGAGCAGACACAAAAGATTTTAACAATAGAACTGGGCAGATACAAGAAACCAAAGTTGTAGACAGTGTGTACCTATTACCATCACAGTTTTACAATGCAGCACTCAGGGGAGACAGGTGGGTAAAATAGAGGCAAAGTGAGCAGGATTCCTCCCTCAGCAAGTCTGGGGCTTTGCTTTTGTACGGGAGGAGTGATCACAGTTTTGCAGCATGCCAATAAATTGTATTTATTTTTCTGAATAGCCCAAACAAAAACAGTGAAAAGCATGGCTGAAATGATGCTTTTAGCCAACAATGGGCATATCTCTGAGTAGTCACAGGCCATTCAGGGTCAAGTTCTGGTAGCTAAAATAACCAAGATTTGCACAAGGGATTTGCTAGGCACGTGATTCAAGGAGCATTCAAAATACCTTATATAGGAGTTATGTATTTTTATTTCAGTCTCCTATTTTCTTACACACACTTCCCCCAAATTCTGCAGCTCTTTCTTCAGTTTCCTGGATGAATTCTCTCAGGCGGCATGTTTTACAAGCACAGATGCTACCTTCAAAAAAAAGAAAGGAGGGAAGGGAGCCAAATGGGTGTCACACTCGAGCTTGGCAGCACCTTACTGACATGCACCCCCCCCAAAAAAAAAAAAAAGGAAAAAAAGAAAACACTTTNAAAAAAAAAAAAAAGGAAAAAAAGAAGACTGCTTCTAGTAATCAAAACTGAATATAAAATTAGTGCAAAACTAGCGCTGCGAGACCTTCAGGTTGTCAAAAGGACTGAAGGAAACGCCTTGTGGCCAAAATGATGTCCCTGACCTACTTGTCCGCGCTGTCACGTACCTGGGTAGCCTTTCCATCTCCGTGCCTTCCGTCAAACCTCTCTGACAGTTTTGCCATTCATACTTGCTTTCAGCTGTAATTTTCTGAGTTTGTTTGAAGTGTGCAACCAAAAAGTAAATCCTCAAAACGTTGTACTGGCAGGCCTGAAAATAAGTCGGAGACCTTTTCAAATACTGCTTCTTGCCATCCATTGATCTCCGCAGAAAACAATCCATTCAGACCCTGAGCTCCTATTGGAAATTAGGGGACAGCCTGGTAATTGGATTAGGGTGCGCTTTCATTTGCAGCAGTTTCTCAAAACGAACCTCCTGTTTCGTTTCATTGATCGCCTGCCCAATCTTTCTGCCAGTAAAAGCCACTCACATAGCTGAAGAGACAGGGCGAGGATTGTTGGAAAATGCAGCTTCGTGTTACATAAGATGTGCGTGTTCCTCTGAATATACTCGAGTGAATATAGATGATAAGTGCATCTCCATGCAAACATGGAAACATGCTTTGCTAATCCGCAGTTAAATTGTTTAAAAACAGTTTTTATCAGTGTGGTCCTTAAAAATTGGAAAAGCTACTGGTTGCATCAATACTTAAATTCCTGCCAGCCACCTGCATAGGTGCCAAAGAGGGGCTAATTCAGGACACTGGGATCACATGTGGAGACCTTTGGAGTCTGTATTATTGTAGGGATTGGAGGGGAGAGGAAAAAACTGAGTTTGACGCCCACATTTTCAGAGATGGATCAGAAAACCTAAATTAAATTTATAGAGTGTGCCCCCAGAAACACACCAAGCTTGAGCGTGAGTTCGCCTGGTGGCAGTTGCGAGGCCATAACTTAGGGCACTGCAATGCCCTGGTTTAGTATCCTCCAGAAGAAATCTGCACCAAAATTGTCGTCTATAACTCTTACCCAGTCTATCATTTTCTTCCATCAGAACCGTGCTGCATATTTTATCCCATTGTGTTTATGAAATAAGCCCTTAGACAGTTTAATTCTTGTATAGTCCTTCAGAGCCGTACAGCAATCGCAGCCAGTCGCAGCCTGCCCTAGCCTGAGCCGTGCGCCAGCCAGCCGCGCAGACTCCTGCGGGGCACTGAGAGCCCTTGCACCCTGTTCTCCCATTTCATCATCCCCACGGAGGAAAAGGTGCGTCCTAGGTGGGCTGAGCTGCGCTGGCAACCAGAATCCTCTTTCTCTGGACAGGCACGGAATGCACAGCCCCCCCCAAGCCCCCTCCCCGCATTGTTAGTCATGCGACTGTCCCCCCGGGGCAGTGCCAGCGAAATGATCTTGCTCCCTCTATACATTAATATTCTTGACACCCATCTTAAAACTTAGGTCATGCATATCCATCTACTCTTGGAAAAGTGTCAGAAGGGTACAAATATCCCTTCACTATTTTTAGGGCTGTATCAAAAGTATTTATCAGCTTTCTGGCACCTCATCCCATTTGTCATATTTGATGCTATCTACCTGTCTGCGGGGGAGGAGGATGAAGTCCTTTAGAAATGCAGTGGCGGATGGGTGAAACTCCATAAGCTAAGACTGCAGTGATGGTTAAAGGTGACTCTCGGGGGTTGTTGGGCCTGTTGTCACAGTTGGGAAGCACTTGTCACTGTCCCCCAACAGCAGACGGAGCAGGGGCTCGAGGGGGCGGCTCATCCTCACCTCGGCATTTGCCCACCCACGGGATAGCAGGGATGTGGAGGAGGTCTGCTCGCAGCCGTGGAGCAGGGCTGAGCTATGAGAGAGGGGGACAGATGATGTCTGGTGACTCCGCCATCCGCTCTGCATGCCATCAGCACTCCCACGCCGCCTGGTGATGCCGAAAGACCGCTTCCTTTGGCTTACACCCTTGGCTACGCATCCCAGCACAAATATGTATGAGGACAGGGCTCAATCTGTGTATTATACATAATTCATACTACTCACGCTAGGTGGTACGTGAGAGGTGTTGAGATTTTTGTTTTTCCGTGCACACGTTGCCAACAGGAAGCTCTTCCAGCTCCTCCGTAACACGTACCTCAAGGCCCTGCATCGGGCGGCTCTTTAATGTGCAGGTAATGTGTTCATCCGCCTCGTGCCACAAAATTGGGATGTTTTCCTAGCACTGTTGGTTTTTAGAAGGCAATGTATTCAGGTTGAAACTTTGCCCACATACCATCTGCTTCAGCCTTATCTTTCTTTGACAAGAAAGCTGAATATATAATGTCCACTTGGCTTTCCTGGCATTACATAAGGTTGTGGTTTCTTGTTAGGTTTGCAGTTTCGGAGCTCCCCAGCAGCTCTTGCAACAAGCTCCTGCTCTTGTTTTCAAGTGAAAGAGTAGTGACAAAAATCAATACCGTCTTCATAGCTATAATTAATGTGACCTACAGCCTTTTTTAGGATGACCATAAGCTTCCATCATATGTCTGAGGCCTATTTGCAAGTATTGATTTGTATTGCAGATTATCTGTAGCCATTTCATATGAAATCTTAGGGTCTTGCAGTTTTGCTCCCCATGCTTGGTTTGGTATCAAAGGTACAGCTATAAATCAAAAGACCTGCCCATAGACACCAGTGATAGCCAAGGTTGCCTAGTTATGAAAATGAGGTGTTTCGGGTTTTTTGAAGCTTCTTAAGGAGGATGGTTCTCAGAAAGCTCCAATTGAGTGAAAGAACTGCTTTGGAGTCACAGCAGACTCTGTTTACTGGAAGGAGGGGGGGGAAGTGGAACCTTCATATGCAAATGTATGGCATTTGGAAATGTCATATAGCTGCATCTACATATAAATAAGCCACTCTCCAAGTGCTGCACCTAGCAAGGCTGCTTTGATACAGAAATTGCATGGTAGCACACAAAGCAGAAACAGCAGGACACCACTCTGTCAAGTTCAGGGAGTTTTGTTCCTTAATCACTACTTAACTAAGTTAACTAATATTGCTGTGTTGCTGCGGGTTAGGCCAGCCAGGTTGTGAATAGCTGCTGTTTGGTTTTGCTGCTAGGGAGAAGCGTATGTTTGTACGTGCTGCATGGGGCTGTGCGGCGGGGACGATGGTCTGGCTCGTGTGCCCCAGAGGATAGCGCTGAACGTAGTTGCTTCCTATGTCAGCATCCCTCCTAGCCACTCTCTGCCTCGCTTTGTAGATCCATGCCTGCTTGCTCTGAAGGAGACACGATTTGGCCACATAAAGAAGTACCTTCTGCTGCTAACATCCACATACTGGGATGGTATTTCCATCTCTGTTTAATCTGGTATTAAAGAGTAAGTTGCAACTTTTAGACTTTTCAGAGGGGAAGGACATAGAGAGGAGCCTTGGTCTGGTTCCCACTGTCCGTTTTTTACCACCTCCAGCATTGGCACTAATGAGTAGCTCAAGGAGAGGCGGACGGGAGGGAAAGCGGGCCGTTGGCTGAGCTGTTGGGAGGAATTTCTCAGAGAGAGGTGACACACGCTCTGCTCGTGTTGTGCCACGTGTGATGGATACAGCATTCGCCCCTCCGGCTTCAGGCACGCAGCCTAATTGGAGGGAACCTCACAAATCTCTAAACTGACACCAACTTTTTTTCGGCTCAGAATTACAATAATAATAAGGTTAACTCATCCTCTAAGGGCTCTGTCATGAGCTGCCTAAGGAGATCATACACAAGGAGAAAAACTACAACTCTATTCCTTTACGTGGCTGGTTTCTGAAAGGGGAGGAAGCCGCTCCCACAGGGCCAGCGGCGTCTCTCTTAGACCAGGGGATCTGAGTGAAGGGAACATCAGCAGCACGCCAAAAACAAAGACTAGCTGAGTTAGCTCAAAGAGGGATTTAATCTATTCTAGGAATGGGGTTAACGCAGATTTATTCAATCCTGGTACAAAAGAAGGAAGCACAAGCTGTAAGGGCCCCTTTACCTAGGGCTTTGATAAATCCACAATACAGCCCCACATCATTAAATCACATCCGTAGCAATGATCGCAGGCCTCGAGACCAACCCCTGTGGTGGGCTTAAAGAGCTCCATCTGTGTAGTTTACCCACAAAAGTATTGAGGTGACTTGGTGACAGCTAACACAGAGACGACATGGGGACCTGGAGACCTTTCCAGTTTATTGGACTGGAAAGTAGGCAGGTGCCATTCACACACAGCAATGAACTGCTCCGTGAAGTTGCTGAAGGAAGAGGTCAGTGCATCACCTCTTGATGTCCTCAATTCACATGTGGAGGCACTTGTGCAGCATCTGCTTTAAACAGCAGTGACCGCTGCTTTTACCGACGGCCTCAGTAGGGGTCAGTGGATGAAATGTGGTGGGGGGAAAGCAGAGGAGGTCAGACAAGGTGAGCCAACAGCCTGCTTTACGTCCTTGAATGAAATGGTCCCCCCAGGGAGGAGTTGTGTCTTATGCGGGCACCTGAACAATGAGAAAATGCTGGTTTGGAGCAACATGTTAGCCCACATGGCGGTTTTTTCTTTTCTCTTTCAGCTTGGTTGATATTGTCGGGTGTTCCTGTTCAGACGTGTGAGCAATGGTTGCTAGCATGTGCTTGTAACACCACGCTATTTTGGGGTTGTATTGCAGTAGCTGCCTGGTAGTACCTACTCGTATGTGTAGGAGCCTCGGCTGCTAGGGGTCTGTACAGTCTCTAGGGTAAGGTATCTGTGCCTAGCCAGAGATGGCCATTGCCACTGAAAAAACAAATAAGGGTTAAAAAAAAAAAGGTTATGTTCAGTTTTCAGTAGACAAATGGTCTTTTTATGTACAGGGAAATGATTAACAAGTTGCCTAATTTCAAGCAGTCTTTTGAAATAAGGAAGATACATTCACAGATGATGTAAATAAAAGTACTGCTCAATTTCAAAAGTTCAGAGATAGCTTTAACATATATATAGTATAGCCCACATATATATGCTGACAAGCTGAAAGTATTTTGTTCTCCATTTGAACATCTGGGGATTATTAGTGTCTTAATTCATTGGTTTCTATTATTAATTATGGCAGCAGGCTGAATAATTACGATACATTGCTGCAAAAGACAGAGCACAATATTTTTTTTCCAAGTGCACTAGGACATCTTGCCATCATCTCAGACATAAAAAGCACTGGATTATTTTTAAAAAGGAAAGTGGATGTTATCTTATTCCAGGGAACTCATTTGCATAGGGACATTTAAAATTAATAAATTACTGTGTTGAGCAAGCCTATTTTGTGCCTGAGAAAAGAAGCGAATGTAATTTAATTCACAAAGTTCCATTTCTTTTTTTCCTCTTGGTAAAGTAGTTAATATGGGGATGGTATTTTTTGTGCAGTTTATGTAGAAAGACTAGCTTGAAGTTCATACTTGGAGTAGCTGCAGCATGAATTTAGGCTAGGGCTGCAGCATAGTGGTGCCAGACGTTTTCAGCTGACATTTGGTGTCTCACTTTCCACTAGCTCTCAGGGAGAGTGGGCTGGTAAGCTCCCCTTGAGCGGCAGCAAGCACTTCCTTCTGAATTTTCACTCCAACGCCCACCCAAACTGATTTTCAGGCGAGTTGCTTGTGCACATTTTCTTCATTGTAAAGAGACACTCTATATTCGTAAGATCAAGAGCAAGGTTTTAAAGGTTTTAAAAGAAGGGAACATACTGTGTCAAGATAATTAATAGGTCATATCTGAGCAGCTGTTAATGATGAGGTATGGCTGTGGTGGTGGATGGCAGTGCGGCTGCTGGCAGCTTTGTCAAGGGCAGGGTGTCTGGAGCTGTTGAGCAAAGACTCAGGAGAAATCTCTTTTCTCTCATCAGAGCCAGGTCTGAGCTGGGATTTATCAGCATGTTTCTTCATTATGAGTAAGTAGGAAGCCTGCTTAAGGACTTCATCCTCATAAGTTGCTGTGGGACCTCAATTCTTGTTAGCGGCTATTAGAGAGGGGGAAGTACCAGAAAACCTACTAAAGCACTTCTGCACTTTCAGAGGGAGCAACACCATTGCCACCGCATTCCTCCTGACTTTGCAGAGGGACCTTCAAACCTCTGCAGGTGCTGCAAACATTGCTGGGCTGAGGAAGCTCCCTCTTCTCCCAAAAGAGCAGCAGTGGCTGACTCTGTGGAGACTACAGATGAGTAACGTAGACTGTCCTTAGGCTCACCCACAGGATTCAGATTTCCACCCCTAGTTGATCACTGAAGCTCTTCCACAAAACTCAAGGCATCCTCTACCTTTGCTCTACAGGTTGATACACCCTGGACCTTTATTTTAATATCAAATAAGAATTGCCGCACCAAGTATCTGTCATGCAGAGCAGAAGACCTTTGTTAAGTATGTTCCCAATGCTATGCTCTGCAGCATATCATCTTTGGGAGAGCTGCCGAGGAAGTAAAACGAGTAGGGGGGACACACTTCTAAAAGTGGTTGAGAAGATTAAGGACATACATTTGACCCAAGAATCCCTTTCCCCCTTCATAAATCCTCTGGAAATGTGATGTGTAAGGAGTCCCTACCTCAATATCAGTGAGAGCTTTCGACTGCAAATTTGACTGACCTCAGCAGTATTAAAGATTAAATTATTATGTAAGTCAATTCTCCTTAACCACTGTTTCCAATGAGATAGGTGTCAAAATAGCTTTGGTTGCACATCATTTGCTATCCCATCCCTTATTTGATGAAATATATGTATATATGTATTTGCAGGACCTCCCTTAGTCCAGTGATAACTGTACACAAGGTATTAACAACACTGTATGTGAGACAATATTTTCTCTTATGGGCAGTTGCTATTTCCATAAGCTCCAACATTACACACTGTACAACAGTGAAAATGCTAACGTGAATTTATAGAGTATACTTTGCTTGCCTGAAATCACCTAGAAAGTCTCACTGATTCAAACATAAAGAATGACAGAATTATCAGCCCTGCAGAACTGATTGTTAAGTGCCTGGCAGTCAATTTTGGGCATAAGAATCCTATTTTTGTCTAGATTTTTATCTAATTTCTCCACAGTGGATTGCAGGAACTTATGTCTGGGAAGAATTTTCTGGACACTCCAGGCGGTACTTCATACAATCCTCATCAAGGGCACTAATGGATTTATTCGTTTGTCAGCGGAGCTACTCCACATGTTCAGTTGTGTAACAGAAGCTCACACTAGCTCAGATGGGAGCCGGGGACTGGTGAGGGCTGCCCGGAGAAGAATCTATCTGCGTTGTTCTCATCACTTGCAGAGTTGGGTCCTGCAACTGGGCAGACCATTTCAGCCTTTGAATTTCAGCCTTCACTGAGATATTTACCTGAGAATCCTAATGGTGCACATTCAGCCTCCAAACAGCTTTGCAGTAAAGGCACAGTTAAACTGGAAATTAAAATAAAAAGAATACAAAGTATACTTGAAATAATTCTTCCACTGCTTCTTAATGGAGGACAGGAACAGCCATAGGTATTAAGGAATTTAGACAAGATAGCTTTAAATAATTTATTTAACATTTCAGAAGATAATCCATCAGCAAAAGCAAGATCACTGTCTGGATAACTTTTCAGGATCCAATTTCTTACCCCAGTGAAATAGCTCATCGTTTCGGCATCTCCCTGCCATCCCCAGAAAGGTTGGAGAGCAAGTGTTCAACTGGGAGATTTCTAGCAAGCAAGATGATAAGCTGTTTCAGTCTACACAAAGTAGCATCTGGCCTCAACGCATTTAAAAATAATCTTTTTTGACTAGTATATCTTATATGATAGGCTATCATGTCATGTTCTGGCACTAACAAAAGATGTGAACAATATGAAATGTCATGTTAGGCTAAAGATGCAAAAAATGTTGCAGAAATGCAAAAGATGTTGGCTTCATCAAAGTGACATCTTCTATCAGAAAAAATGCTTCAAGAAAAAGGTTTCTGAATGGAGTTGATCTGGAGGGTGAGGGTGTATTTCTTTTTAAAATAAAAAGGGGAAGCATTTTGAGAAATGTGGCAGGAATTACATTTGTCCAGAGATTAGGAGAGACTGACCCAGTCAGTTCAATTTTTATCTTTAGGCTTTACAGCTTCTGTCTCAAATTCTAGCCATCACAAAAAGGTTCAAATCTGTCTTTTTGGTGCAAATAAAACTTTCACACATAGTTGCCAATAACAGTGCAGCAAGTCTAACGTTTGAAGAGGAGCTACTGAATTTAACTTTATTGAAACCTGCCTAGCTTTGGATTTGGTCTGTATTGTTGGTCTATGAATACCGATCTGCCGTGCTCGCAAAAAAGTGGGTAACTTTGTATTTAAGCTTTGGTCTCCGTAGGTGTAAGGTTGGTGTTGTAGAGGGGCTCCCTAGTTTGGTGATACTGTAATCTGATTAGTGAGGATTGCCTCCAGTGCTGAATTTATAAATAATCTGAAATTATAATAAGGGGGGAAGTATTCATTTATTTCATTTCATTTTACTTTTTTGAACTTTGTACAGTTCTTACTTGATTCATAATTTTAAACTGCTTTTTATTCATATCCTTTCTTTTTAGAAATTATTTATAGTTCTTGTTTCATAGTGATGTAAACCCTGTGATGCATTCATGATAGTATGTCATTGATGGCTGGATTACTGAAAAGTGCTCAGATCCTTCAGGAATGAGAGCAGTCAGTTTTAACATGAAGGAACTTTTAAAGCATATCTTGGTGCTTGGGTCTCTATTTTGAATCTGGAAAAATGTTTTGTGTAATTGTCGTGGTTTAACCCTAGCC
>VZTV01079063.1:0-11149 GCA_013400875.1 Anhinga rufa
TGGCAGCAAGGCTTTATGAGATTTTTCTGGTTTAATGTTAATAAGTAATTATTCCTGTTATCTTGTAATGGGCTAAAAGTGAGAAATCCCTTGTTCCCTTTCCTCCGCCTGGACTCTGTATGGAAGTACGATACTAAGCTGGTGGTGACCCAATGCTATTGAAGGCCACTGGTGACATCATGCACCAGGGTTGTGACAGTCATCGGCTGTGAAGGAGTGGTTGCTGCTGGAGTATGGGAGTGAAGCATTTGTGTGGCTGCCTCTGCTCCCTGTGGGTGTTTGATTTTTATGTTAATATTTACATCTCAATAGCCCTGCTGTGCAAATGCCTCTCTCCACCTGATTGGCAGTCGGTGGTCCTTCTGCGCTTGTCTTTGGAGACTTCACAAGCTCTTTGCCAGCTACAGAGATGTCTCTTGAATGCCTTGTCCTCTTCAGAGGAGGCAAAACTGCTCCATTAAAAACCATGTGAAAGAGAAGATCACTAAAAGCAGAGAGAATGAGACTGTCAAATCATGGAAAGGAAATTGCTTACAAATATTTTCTGATTTCTTTCTTATCCCTTTTACCATCCCTTCTCCTTTGTCCTCGTTGGCTTTTTTATCTTAGGATAAACATTGTATTTATTTTCTGTTCACTGTGTGGAGAATTTAAATCCATTTTCAATAGCAAAATAAATATAAAAAGATACTAGTGTTCTTTTCTCTGGAATAACTGATGCCTTGCAGGGAGAACTGGAGGTGATGTGACAATGGTATTGTAAAGGCAGGCCAAAGGAATCTGTGTTAATCCATTTTCTTTTTCTTGTTATCAGTGTTTCATTTTATATTTTACTTTCCTTTTTAAGTAATAATCAATACTTCTGGTAGAAATAGCCTAATAACTTTTTTGCCAGCTGTAAAATAAATACGCCATTGCTGTATAATGTTTGTCCAAGTATTACTAATAAAGGGGAATGACATCAAGTTATCCTTGTAAAACTACTTTTGAGCTGTGGAGCTGGGAACTTTTTCCAGGTATTCATTAACTGAGGTTTCTAGCTCACTGGAAGATAAGTGAACATTGTCCTCATTTAAAAAGTGAGGCCCTAATGCTTAAGGTTAGTATTTTCTATAATAGCTTTTGTTCCTTCACGTTTTGCTTGTCCGGATATGGTATATTTCTTCAGATGTGCTGATTACCCATAACTTGGGCTTGAAGTTTTGAATAATGAGCTCCTGAGCATCTCCAGACAGAGCCGCGAGCCAGCGGGCACTTCTGAAAGTGTGGATTTGTCTGTGTCATTAACCATGTACAGTGACCTGTAAAGTCCTAGCGGTCTTTTTGGCTGTAATCATTAAACCAGTCTCTCCTACAGGATAAAATGGAAAGAGAAGCTGCAAGCATAGTGAGAGAACCCTGACTGAAAATACAAATATCTTCAGAAAATGCACTGGGAATAATAATAATAAAGAAAAAGTACAGTGGCAAAATAAACTGCTGCTGATATAATTTTTCTTCCTCTCCCAAGTTTGCCTCTAGTATGGCAGGTTTTCTCCCTTCGATAAATAAATGCAAAGATGAGAATTGCTGCCAAAAACTGTCACATTTCTGGAACTTTCAGGCCCTGATTATTCACATTAAGCCTCCCCCCCCAGCAGTACAGTTTTCTGAATATGTACACCCACCATTCTGTCAGATCTGTGCAGTCTGCGTCTGGTTCAGCTTCTGTGTCTTTGATGTGCTCCATAACGTAGGCAAAGAGAGGTCTGATAGTCTCTCTAAAAACCTGACAGTTTGTGTGACAATCTGTCCACGAATCCGCAGGCTCCTTGTCAACCAAATGAGCCTTTGAATATCAGAGGTTTTCGGAACAGTGCTTGCAGCATTGCATATGCACTAAGGGGAGAGTACAACAGGCTTCCTTGTAACCTGAGAGATGTCTGCATTTTCCTTAATCATTCCAGGGACATCTCATCATTGCTTGTTGGCTGGTTCTCAGCCCCGCACATGTTGGGGTTATTTAGCAAAGCTTGATTTACTGGAAACTGCACATGGAGAATAATTTGCAGTTGGGGGTAGAGGAAGAACCCCAGGAGGGGGTGGAACTTGTAGGCTTTGGTATACTTCTGGTTTTTGGTGGTTTTTTGTTTGTTTCTTACAGTGACTCTTCCTTGCAGTTCCCTTTACCCATGCAAGGGCATGGATGTGATGCATTTTCTTCGGTGCTCTCCAGTCCTCTTGCACATCCTGCTGCCTTGGGTACCTCCTGTTCTAGCTTCCTCTGGGAATCCGGTGAATTGCATTCCTTAGCTACCTGTTGTGGAAAAGGATGGGGTCATGAATATAACTTAGTTTTTTAAAACTGGGACAGGCACTGTTAACTGGGCCAGCTGCTGTACCTTTATAAATGGGGCGTCGGAATATTCTCAGCAGAGAAAGCCGGGAGTTTGAGCTGCAGCGTGCCTGTCCGAGGCAGTGGGAGTTCTGTTGGAGGCTCTGTCAAATACCAGCTTTGGCATGATGGCATGAAACCTTCCCGAAATAAGCTCCTGTGATGGGCCTGACAGGGGAATGTACTTAGTATCTTTTTTTTTTATGTATGACAAGTACTTGATGACTGCCAATTTTCTTTTTTTTTTTATTCTTCCCCTCCCCGAAGTGCTGGTCAGCATCCTAGCGAGACTTTCAGCTATGTACCTTGGCATTCCTGATATTCTGGCAATTCTCTTCTTCCCTTCTTCTCCGCTTCCCTTAGCACTGATTCCTGCACGCTGGTCAGTCTCTCTTGGACCATGCCCAGTTGTGAGAGGCAGCGTCCTGTGACCTAGGAGTGCATCCTGGTTGTGTGACGGATTGGCTGATAAGAGCCAGGTCTCACCATGGGACTAGTGCAGCTGCCTAGCCTGGGTGCAGGGATTTAGCAGGCATTGCCATGCCTTTAAAGTTACGGACACTACCTTATCTGTGCAGGTCAGCCAGGTGTAGGACTTCTCTGAAGCAGATGCTGAAAACCGTTGATGTTTAATCAATGCCTGGGAAGCCTGTTTACCTGCACCTGTCAGGTATAATTGATTTGGGCATTTACTGTGAATTCCTCACCTAAGACTTCTCGCTCCTATATTAAACTTGCAGCAAGGAAGAGAGCAGAGCGATACTCTCCTACAACAGTTTTAGCGTTAATCTGGGCCTTTCACGTTGTTGTTGTTGTCCTTGTCAGAAAGCCTGGGTTGCCCGCTGGCATTTTATGGCCTTTCTCTTTGAAGGTGCTTTTACTTTTCAGAGTTTGTGTTTAAAGAATTGCTAATGCTTTATTTTCTGTCTTTCAGAACGGTGTGCTTTAAAGCAACCTCATATAAAGGTAGTGTTTAATTCTTTCTGGGTTTTTTTGCTCCTTCTTTCCCTTTTAATCGCCTCTATAGTAATAATTTCTTTGTTGCTGGCTGTCTCTCTGAGTTGAAGATTACATGAGGCTTTTCTGCACGTTTCCAGTGAGGCACTTAAAACTCTTCGGAGAAGTTCCTAATACCGTCTTTCTGTGGGGTACCTGTTTTAATTGGACTCTTCCCAGGGTACCTTTGTAGAGACAGTCTGACTCTGATGTGCGATCTCGGTCTGGGTCTGTAAACCTGTTCTTACTCAGATGGAGTATCTCGGTGTGGGACCTGGTTCTGGGAAGTCCCGGGGTGTGTAGCTTTGTTTGATTCAGTGTGTGTGCTTTAGGGGCTGTAGCTTAAGGTTTTTGTGTCTAGCTTGTTATCCACAGGATAAACCCAGCTGTGGTCCTTCTCCCCAGCTCTGCCTCCCTAAAGTTTTGTGGAGATTGGTATTTTGGGGGATTTTTTCTTTGAGAAGCTGTGTAGGTATGCTAGAGAATTAATATTTTGCTTTCAACTCAGGATAATGTTGCAGTTGTGAGAATATCTGTTCAAACAGGAATATACTTCTGCCTACCACTAGTTTAACTTTCCTGTGTTGTTACTGTGGACATTGCTCTTTTTCTGTCCTCTCTGAATCTTAATCCAAAATTTATGATCTCACAGCCTGTTGCCAAAGGAAAGAACAGAATGACATGAATTCAATGCTCTCATTTCATTATTGGTCTCAGCGGGAGGAGTGGATGAACCCACACATGAGCAGCAAACAACAGAGCTGTGTTTAGAAGTTGGCTTTGGGTAAAAAAAAAATAAAATCTTTTCTCCGTATCACCAAGCTGTTTGTAGTTGCTTGCATCTTTCCTCTATTACCTTTTTAGAAAAAAGCATTTGAATTCGCATAAAAGCAGTTTAACCCTTGGCTCCTGTGCTCTCTTGATATGCTTTATATGCATATTTCTCTTCCTTGTTAATCAGCTTCTATGTGTATGTGCACTTGTGTTTGATAGGAAGGAGAAAATGTGAATGATCTCTTTTAGCTAAATGCTAGCTGATACCAACAAACAGGCTGAGCAAGGACTCAAGAGGAGCAAGCTCAGGAGGTGAAGAGATTGCTTCTTGCAACGTGTCCTGAAATTCCCAAACTCCCTGTTTTGGACCGAAGTTGATAGCAGTGATTGATTATGTAGGTTGATTTTAACAGATCCAAAGGGTCGTCCAGTGAACAGATCGGTTCAGCTCGTCTGCCTCTGTACCTGCGGGAGGGGTGCAAGTAGGTGGGGTAATTTTTCAAATCAGTTAGGAGCCATTTGCATGAGACTTCTGAGCGATGAGAATGAGCAACTTGATTTATAGTGCATGTGAACCAGCGACCCGGCGAGGTGTGTGGTGCCTGAGTGTACCTTTGCTTCCCTTAGGCAGTGCTGTGAGCAAAAGCGGTTCCTGAAGCCTGCACTAACTGAAGTTTTTCTGTAGATTCCCACTGTTCCTTGGGCAGCAGCTGTGTCCAGGGCACGTGCGTGTTCCCCGTCCCCAAGTGCGTGCGGGCAGGTAGCAGTTGTGCTGCTTTATCAGGATGGTGTGAGGTCTTATTTCTGGCTTAGAAGCAGCTGGAAGCAGGAATTCAAATGTCTCCCAGTTGATATGTGATCACTGAAAAGTAACCTCTGCTTTTCATTCCCCTTTCTCCCCTAAATTTGCGGTGTTTCCTACACCTGGGGCACACCACATATTCCCCCTGCCACACGGCACCACCTCTCGTGCTCCTTTTGGCTCGAGCCAGGCTTGCGGTGGGAGGTTTGCTGGAAGCTGGTGAGCGCGGACGTCAGGAGAGGGGATCGAAGCAACGCGTCTGTCAGGTGCGAGGCAGATTGTACCATCTAATCCCCCGGCTGTCGTCTGCAGCATTTGTCAAGGCCTCTGCTGGCCTGCTCTGTTTCATCAGAGGTATCGCTAGCATTCATCTAGGCTGGCAGTATTTCAACAGCTGTTAATCCTCTTTGTATCTTTAAGCACTGTGACCACTGACAAGCTTCTATACTCTGAGGTGTCAAAATATCTCAAGATAGCTGTCATGATGGCGGTTGGGATTTTTTTATTTAATCCAAACACCTTCTGATCAATTGACCCGGACTGGACCTGATGGAGAAATCTGTGACCTGGTGTCAGGTTTTTGCTGCTGCTGCTTCATGTTCACAAAGAATTTTGCCTAAAATCTGATTAATTTCTAGTTCCTCACGCTTGCATTGCTCAGTTTTCCATTTTACATGTTACCACAAGTAGCGCATGTTTCACTGAAGTTGTAAGGAATGTGGTTTAATGTCAATGTGAGAATGAGCTGGCAGGGTTTTCTCTTTATGCTTCAATTATTCCCTCCTGAAATAACCCTGAGAACTCCATCTTCTGCTATATTGTTTCCTTACTTTCTTTGCTATATGTTGTGGAAAGGGCCTGGGCAGTGTAGCGAGGTGTAGTAGTGAGTGTTGGAGTTTCTCTGCATGTTTGCAGCCAAGGAGGAATGCTGAATTAAAAATACTCCAAATTTAGCTCAAAGTTTTAAAATTGGTTCCCTTTAGAAGTGGAATTTTTAGTGCAAGGATGTTTTGGAGGAGTGGGGAGCAAGGGTGTAGCAGCAAATCTGTTGTAGAAAAGCAGCAGGGTAAAAGAAAGTGGTTCTGTTGGTCTTTAGGCTCTGGTTATGTATTTTTATAATTTCTCAGTGTTTTTGTTATTTGCTACGAACTATCATTTAATAGCAGGGGAAAATCTTTCAAACTAACATTTCTTTGTTTAGTTTGTTTGTCCTCTCTGGAGAGCTCTCTCCCCATATGACAAAGCTCTGATGTTCTGAAGTTGGCGCCCCTAAGGCTCAGCTTTATTGAGAGAAGTGAAACATTTTAGGTGGTTCATTCATTCTTTCTGTGTCTCTTGTTATTTGAGCCTGTATGGTGTCCTCTGGTCATGTTTTTAAACTTATTTCTGCAACTAAGACTGCCAGGAGCTTTATTTAATAATAGTTGAGGTCTCATGTTCAACTTTTTTTTTTTTTGTGAGCTGCCATTTTATCTCAAGCATCAAATATTGTGAAAGTAAATTAAAAGCAGCATTGATGTTTTGTAATTTTGTGTTGGATGTTCTCTCTCTTACTGTGCAACTGAATATCGTTTTATGAAGCTAAAGGACTTTGCTAAGACTATGGGCAGCTCAGACTTAGTTTCAAGAGCAATACCACACCTTGATCCTGCTGAGTAGCCCTTCTGTGTGCTGAAGTCACAGGAAGTGGTGGCTCCTGGCTTAGTTCCTTGTTTGCAACCTTATTATAAAGTCCTAGATTTTTGTAGGCCATTGGAACGTTATCCCTTGCCACTGTGTGATGGGGAAAAATACTGAAAATGAAGCAGATCTTGCATCTGAAGTCATATAGATGAGGATACTTGGAAAATTATTCTCTGTAAGTAGAAGCCCCAGATCACAGATCCTGCTGTGACTGCACCTATGCTGAAAGGCCCGTCCTCTGTTGCTCATTTAGCCCGTTTGTTGCTCATTTAGTGTGTAGGACAAAAGTGAATGCAACTTTCCCAAGGTAGGAAAGGGCCTAGAGGCCAAGGAAAACCTGTTTAACAAGTCTGCTTGTTGAACAAACTCAGGCTTAAATGGTAAAATTCTGTTTTTCTTACTTGGGGATGCATTTAAAGATACTGACTCATAGCATTGGAAATACTGCTTCATTGTTTTTAGGGCTTTTGAGGGAGAGAGGGGAAGAAGAAGGCAGAGGGGTCTGACTCAAAGGCAAGATGCCCAGTTGGATCACATGCAAAGATATCTCCTTTTCATTTTTAAAACTCAGCGGCTTTCATCTTCAGGTTGAAGGTCTTCTGTGCCCCTCCTTGATCTTTGCGTCGTGTCTTGTGGTTTCTTTGAGGTCAGGTGTCTTCTCGTTTCCCTCACTGAGATTCTTGCCTCTCCATTCAGGTTCTCACTTGCCTGCTTTTCATCAGCTTTAGGATCCAGAGCTATTTCATGCTCGTTTCTTTCCCAGCTATTTTTGTCCATGTTTGCAGTTGATGCAGATGGGGCTGACCATAGTACTGGGCAGTTGAAATCTCTCTCTAATCTACTAGGCAAGGTTGTGCCACAACCACTTTAATCGACAGTGCAACCAGTAAATGAATCTGTTGGCTATTTTCTCTTTCTTTAGGTAGGTTAAATGCCAACCTCATGCTGGGTCTCACGTACAACATATTTGTTCCTGTTTTCCTCTCCTGCTGCTGTTTCACTGCAGAGTGCTGCAGGCTAATAGTATCTGACGGGGCTACTTCCTATTGCCTGAAAAATGTTTAATTTTACTACCTTGCTTTCTCTTTCCCACTTTCTCTCATTTTGATCTCTCAAATCCAGTCCCTTTGAGAAATCATACAGTATGAAATATGAAAATTGCTTGGGTAGTAATTGGAGAAACGGTGAGACTTGTAAAACCCATGGAGATAACGCTTACATCTACTTATTCACATTATTTAATTTTTAATGGCAAATTTAATTAATGAAGCACAGGTCTTGTGGTTTCATGTGTGAATAAGTAACAGCAGGGAGCTGAAAGTCATGAGGTCTGTTTACAGGACAGAGAAAAAGGCTCCATTAAAATCTGAACTTTTCATTATAGGAAGGAATAAAATGGGCTTAATAGCATAGAAGTTTGACCATTATGTAACAAGTAAGTAAATGAAAACTTTAATGACAATTTGCTGGCAAAATGCATTTCGAAGTGGTTACTCATCCATGATTTCTCAGTTCAAGTCTGTCTTCTAGGTCAAAGTTTGGAAAAGCAAAGTCTGTTCTGTGGCTTTTTCGGTATGTGACATAAATTCAGGCACCAGAGATAAAAATGCTTAAATATAGCACCTTGAAGCCTGGGCTCTGAAAACCTGTATAAACCTTCCAATTAGCTAAGCTTCACACAACTTCAGTGATACAGGCAGCTGTTATCCCTCACTTGCAGATGGAGAATGGTGACTCGCCCAAGATTGCACAAGTGGCAGAACTGCTAATAGAACTTGAGTTATATCTGTCCTTTCCTTTTTCTAACCACTGAACAATATGTGTCGTCTCATCCTGCGCAGGACCACAGCTGCATTTATGGGAAAATAAATGAAGAGCAAGAATAGTATTCTATATAAAATGACCAAATTCAGGGAGAGACGAGATAGCAGCTAGAACTGGCACTACATGAATAGCTCTCCTCGCTTTCAATACCATTTTGTCACTTTTTTGATTGATTATTGCATATTTTCTGCATGTGCCTTTTCAGACTAAGGGTCTTGCAGATGAGTTTTGAGTGAGGCAGTTGCAGCTATTTCAGTATAAAGTCCAGAGACTTTTGCCTAAAGCAGCTTTATCAGCAGTTTAGTAACACAAGATCTTGCAGTGAAGTCACTGGGGGTGCGCAGCCATTCCCTTCTGCTCTTTGTGCTTGGGAGGCTTGTAAGTGCAGCTGAGAGGAGGAATTCATCCTCCGTGTTCAGCAGTTGAGCAGTTGTGAACTAAAACTCCTTCCGTGCAAGCTCAGGAGAATTTAATGCAAACCTCTTAAGCCCTGCAGCAAGACACTCCAGACTGTTTGGCAGTGCCTTAACTGATACCTGATACGCCTCCCTATGTTGTTAAAAGGGAAACAGGCTGCATAATTTTCTTTTAAAGAATAAGTAACATAAGTAGAAGCACTGAAATGTAAAATGGATTTTCCAGTGCTAGCAGCCAATTTTGATACTTGCATGTCAGTAACTTACAAGATCCTTCACAGCAATTAATGAAAAAGGAGAACAAAACACAACCTAACTCAGAGTAACTCGGTGCTGGAAACACCTTGTTTTTGTGGTTACAGGGAATAATCAAAGCTGATGGTTGGTTGTTCATGACCTTTTCCCCTCTTTCCCTCCACAAAAGTGAAGCGCGGAATGGAGGACATGTTGTGGCCTTGATGCATTTTGCTGAGAAGAAAATCAACTTTTAAGCGTTTTTTGTGTCCTTTGAACTGAATATGCTGTTTGTTGTTGGAAATTGTTATTAATTATAGAAGATTACTTTGTGATGGGATGAGATCTGAGACATCTTTAATTTCAGAGTCGAATATTATATTCTTTGTTTCAGAATGCAGAGATCTACAAGCTGACATCCGAGCAGTACCAGGAGGCAGCCACCAAGGCAGAGGAGTGGATAAAGTGAGGAGCCATTTTTGTTCTTTTCAGCAGTTCCAGTTGCATTCCATAACACTGTATGTAGCCTCTGGATATTCCCGTAAACCGAGTGTGAAGTTACCTCCTATAAGGTATTTAGGGGGCTGAGGACTTGTAAGCTAGCATCCTCTCTTTCTGTGCCAAGCTTCACAGAATTTAGTATGAAGTTGTTAGATCTTGGAAGGGAGAATGAGTGAGAAGACATGGACCTCGAAAATTCACTTTAAATAGCAATATTTACTAGGGTTTTCAAAATGGCAATGGAGCATATTTAATCTGTTCAAACTTTGACCCCATATATTTAAACTACACATTGCAGCACTGGGCTAGTGCATGGGAGTAGGAAGAATGGCACCCCTTCTAAAGTTTTCATTGTTCAGGGAAGAAAAAGGTAAAAAACCCTAAATTTTAACCCTGTAAATTTAAATCAAAATAGAGTTGTAATTATCATGAATGTTTTCTTAGAATGGGTGCAGTGATTTTTCTGACCTTTTTTATTGGCCTTGGCACAATTAGCAGACCTTTAATGTTGTCTTTTTAGCATGAGCATATTTAATGTCTAAATTCCATTTGTATTTGCCTGTAGCGTTATATAGCTTATTGTTCCACATGCACTAACAGCTGTCCAAGAAAAAATATTTTCTATAATTCTTTAATATTAATGAGTCCAAAGCAATTACACTGTCAAGAGCAGCACTCGGATCTCAGTTGGGTAAACAGTTGGCCAACATGCAGTAAACTGGAGTAGCAACATATGTAGTCCAGTTGGGTCCAGTCCAGACTGTATGATACTTAATTGCATAAATAGATAATATAGTAGTGATGAATATGTTAGTGGGGTGTGCAGTATATTGTGCCGTCTTTATTTAAAATTATGTTTGGCTGCCAAACCATCACATAACCTGTTGTAATTCCACATTTTTGTTTGGACAGTCAAGTAATAAGTTGCTAAAGAAGCCAAAACAAGGCAGCTAACACATTGCGTGCATTTTCATGCAGTTTTGCATAGTAAAATTCTAAATTCTGTTTTTA
The DNA here is from genome assembly GCA_013400875.1 of Anhinga rufa. Lineage (NCBI taxonomy): Eukaryota > Metazoa > Chordata > Aves > Suliformes > Anhingidae > Anhinga > Anhinga rufa. The sequence continues at coordinate 10,616 of VZTV01079063.1, forward strand.
AAAAAAAATTTAAAAATTCATAGGATATAAGGTTCTGACAGTCTTTGATCAGTTTAGTCTTTTCTTGGATTTGCTTCTGCAGATGTGCAGTCAGTTGTTGGGAACACATGTAGCAATGATTTATCCTTGTGACTTTGTAAAGGAAGAGATTTGGACCTTGGATTATGTTCTTTACTTGCTATTACAGACTGTAACCAACCTATTTTTTATAGTAGTCTTAAGTTTGGTTCCTGAGGTTTCAGTTTAATTTGTCTCTTCTGTTTCTTGTGGAGATGAAGACTGGTAATGTAGAAAACTCAGGAATGTAGCCATTTCTCATAAAGGTTAGTGGTTGAGACCAATGCAAGTGCTAATGACGGACTTCTTTCAAGATTCGGAAAATGTGTTTATGGTCTCTTAGGGGTTCCTTCCCCTTTTCTTTGAGCCTTCATCATCTGCCAGTCCCTGGCTTCTGGCCTTATTGTATAATGCCCTTCTATTTGAAGGCCATATGAACTTGAGCTGTCATAAAGGGACAGATTCCTTAGGCTGTCT
>VZTV01079064.1:0-33482 GCA_013400875.1 Anhinga rufa
AGAAAAAAAAAATTGCTAAACTGAAGAAAAATAGCCTAAAGATATTTATTTTTGTAAAAGAGCTATTTCTTAAGCCTCTTCCAAACCAACTTTAAGATATTCATATTAAAATAACTGCCTTTGCTGCTTTGTGCAGCCTTTAAAATTCATACCATAAATTACATCAGTGCAATTTTACATGGGAACACTCTGAAGGCTTGTTAAAATATCCTCTTCCAACTGCAACTGTGATGGTTGAAGAGGCTGCCTCCCCCAGCCTTCCTCCACTGTTCACCACCCTACACTTGGAGGGCCTCTATCCTGGCCTGTTAGCTCAGCTCTTCGCAGGAGTCTTGCCTAACATTTTTCAGCAAAAATGAGCCACTTTTTTTCCAAAACTTGGGTTAATTGAATGATCAGGTACTTGAGATAACTAATTTCTTCTTGCAGAGGAACAGAAGGGAGGCAGTTTGGAACCATAAGTCCACAATAAATTCCAGAAACTTCTCCTTGACGGGAACTGCGATGTGCCTTCTCTGCCTGAGCTCCACCTCATCAGAAAGGCAGTACAACCATATTCAATACCTCCAAATTCAGCGTCTCAGTTATATATTCAAAAAAGCCCTACAGGTGATGAAACAACAAACAGAGCTAGAGATGACCACATTATGGCAGGGCTCCTATGCTTTGATGAGCCTATCCAGAAGAGTCCTTGTTTAAGGAGTCTGAGGTCCTACCACTATCAGAAAGGCCACTTATACGATTTCCCCCCAAGCACTGCAAAAGTGGCAAGCAACAAGAGTGACACCCACCAAGCTGCAGACCCGTGAAGAGACCACAGAGAAGGGAGCTCCTTGCGTTTCACTCAGGGATGGGCAACGCACTAGCAGTGTAGCAGTATCACAACACTGCACACATGCAGCACCGAACTGTACCAACACGACTGACTGCTGATACTGTCACGAGATCACACGGGCCATAATGCTGTTCTTATGCTCTGCACATAGGATCCCTCACTCTTCTTCATCTTTCATCCAGCAATTCAGGAAATTCTAGTTTAGTACACAAGTCCATTGCAAATAGGACTGCCAAAGAGGAGTTTCATTGGGAATATGGCTTCTTCTTTTCAGGCATGGATCTATTGCAGCTGCACAAGTGAAGAGCTATGCCAAGCCAGATGCACTGCGCTTTCCTTTCTACCGAGGGAAAGAACCAGTCCTGCATATGAAGTATGATCTAGTGACAAATTAAAGATATGGATCAGAAGTGCACATTGCACCATTGTGCAACATCTGAAACATGAACACTTTTGGCAGGGTACCTGGACAGCTAGACTCAGGAGCCAGCCCTAGATGCAGCCCAAGAAGGATCTGCAGGGAGGGAACTGGCGAGACAGAGAAAGCAGGAGAGCAGAGCATCAGGATGGACAACAGGAGTACCAACTATGTCCAGCACCTCTGCACGGAGCCCAGCTGGGAGTAGCAAGCAGTTACTACAGAAACAACAATGTCCAGAACAAAGCAAAATGGGTACATCAAAGAGGGATGGAGAAGGGAGCTTGAGATATTTTTTCTTTCCTAGTCTAACTCTCTATTCATTGCTATTATGGCCAGAAGTGAAATAGTTAAAAAAAAAAAAAAAGAAGGAAAAATGTATTTTATTTTCTATGATTTCTATTTTCTTTAGCAAGACCATCATCTCATATTTCTCATATTTTGTACAAAGATTCCTGAGAGGCTCAGGTCCTGAAAAGCATCACCAAGAAACACTGTTCTAAGTGTGACACCAAAACAGCGGACCGTCTTCCTCAAGCCAAACCCAGAGGGATGGGGTTCAGCCTGTATGCACAAGTGTGGGTACATAAGCTGCCATCACAGTTAACAGAGACGTGGTGGACAACTCAGTGAAGCACAGCTGAGCTCACCTGCAGCAGCCCACAGGTGGGATTCAGCTGCCCCAGCAAGGACCCTGTCCAGCACCTCAGGCACCAACCCCACCAACCTCCCAGCCATGGCAGGAGGCAGCTCTCCTGACAGACTCACACCAAGTCTGCACGGTCCACGCTAATGTCTCGGACTCCCCAGCGTGAGGTGCCCAGTCCAGGCGACGGGCTCCAGCCTCAGCGCCAGCTCTGAAAGGTGTCTGGGTGCCCTTCACCACAATCTGGAAATCTTGCCACGGGAACCATGCAGCGGCACTTGCATTTACATGTCTGAACATGGAAGCCGAGGACAGCCCACAATTTTCCTTTCGTGCACCGTGTCAGAAGTAATTAAACCCATTTGACAAAGAATGTGAGGAAAAATTTTTCTTCCTCTTTGCTCGTTGCAAAATGCTAGGAGGCTGGTTAACAAGAAAAAGGATGTGGACTGTTTTTACTGGTATTAAGAATTGTGATATAATTGTCAGTACCAAAACCTACAGACAATTACACCACTTTAGAATATTACGGATGCCTGATTGTTACGAGAATGAGAAAGTACTGAGTGGGCAAGGAAGACTAGAGAAAGAGTTTACATTCAAATCCCATCATCTATCATATAGCCACTGATTATTCAGAACAGGACTTTGAATGTATGTGGATTAGCGTCTGAAGTAATAAGTTAAAAGGTCCTTCATCAGATTTTATTACAGACCACTAAAGAAAAAAAAAGCATTAACTTCTAAGTGTTTATCTCCAAGCTGTATAAATTACCATTTGCACTATCAGGGCAACTTCAGCTTGAAGGAAAATGCTGGGTGTCCTATCCAACAAGCAATAAAATATCATTTCATTTTCTAAAAAGGAGAAAACTAATCACTTTTCTATAGATGCTGCTTCACTCTAACATAAGAGAATGCTACTTTGGATCTCATTGTAATTAATAAAAACCTGCTAAATACTTGACTGCTATCTAGTCAAATAGGGATAACATGGAAAGAAGAAAAGTCCCAACTAGACAGGTGAATATTTGATGCTTCCTAAGGGAAATTAGATTGGGTAATCAATCATAGGAAATGTGGGAGGTTTAAAATTAAGATGAGAAAGTAAAAGGTGACTGGGAAGTGTTGAAGAAAAATTTCTGTGTGACTTAGAACTACTACTCCATAAATTAGAGGAGAACCACTGCCACATGCCCCTCCCAGGTCAGCAGCAAAGTGACGGTGGTGGTTACAAACAGAGACAACCCTTAACAACAAGACATGATGAAACAGATAGCAGTCAGTATGAACTGAAAATTAGAAAATTAAGAATAATAACAAGAACAAATGACATAGGAGTAAAGAAATCCACATTTGGCCTGGCAAAGGACTATCAGAGAGGGGTTTTGCTGCTGCTGTTTAAATTTGATAATACGGAAATGACTTCCCAGCATTGCTGGGTGGTGCAAGCCAGTCAGTCACTAGCAGATAGCATATAATTGCTAAGAAACACAGATAGCAAAATGACCAATCATTTATTTATTTTTTAGTTTGCTGCTGTGGAAATACATTGTTTTCCTTTCCATTACCAAATAAGGATTTTTGGCATGAGCTACCTGATATTGAATAAATTGTTTACATCTAGCAAATGTTGTATATCATCCTCCTTATCTTCTCCCTGAAGATCTTCCTGGTCCAAAAAAAGTTTAATTTTAATACATTTTGAAATATTGGGACAATCAAAAAGACCAAAAGAAAAGCTGCGTCAGCCAAGTGTTCAAGAAGGGGCAAGTAAAACAATCCATGAAACTACAAGTTAGAGAAGTAACACTGATCCTGGGAAAATGCTGGGAAAATTGATTCGGAATTTAATTGAGACAGCATTAAAGAATACCTGCATTGTTAATATCGCCCAACCAAGCTTTACAGTAAATAGGTCTTCCTACTCAAACATAATTCCTTTCCTTGGTAAATTACAAGTTTGACTGATGCAGATAGCTGTATTGATGTAAGATTCATGCTTGGCTGAGTCCTACAAAACATTAAAAATGAGCAGTATAAAATGTCAGCCAGGTATGTTCCAAATGAACAAAAATCCAGCTGAAGAGTGGCAGTCACTAGGGAACGTGGCCAACCACATGGGTGCTGAAGAAGGTCTTCAGGATGTTGGGCCTGACACTATTCTAGATCCTCATCAATTACCATGAAGTAAATGCAAATCTCTGATCAGATTTGTAGACGCCACAAGGCTTGGAAGAGTGCTGGAAGCAATCAGGGCTGGGCAATCGAAGAACCAGGAACAACAGACACGGAAACCCTGCAGGATACATCTGAGGCGCTATACATCAGGGAGGAGACGCGCTGCCCTGGGCGGCTGCAGCAGCTGCACCCTGTGGTCACGGTTCGGCAAAATGCTCCAGGCCGGGGGGCCAAGCCAGACCCCCCAGCTGTGCTGCTGCAGTCAGCGGCCCGGGGGGAGCAGCACGCTCCCGCCATGCTCTTTCCATTGTCCAGCCTGGGCTGTGTGGGAACACAACCTCCCCAAAACAAAGCTCCCAGGCAAGGAACTGCTTAGTGGTTCTACTTTGTTCAGCCGACATGGGCCAAGTAACCCCGGGTTAAGGTGGGGGCAGGACACAGCGCAGGAGGAGGAACAGGAAGAGAAACCCCCCCAGCGCCTCTGTCTAGCAGGACATAACGTGGGGTCCCATCCCAGAGATGCGTGGTCACCCCCATCCTCCCAAACACAGCCCCAGGAGGCCAGAAAGCAGGGACCTGCAGGAAGAGTTGCGCCTGCCTCTGACGTGTCTGGTACCTGCATTCTTAAAAACCTCTTAAAAATGGAGTAGTGACATATTAGCCACAAAAATGACAGGAAAACTGGAGAAAATACCTTCAAATATAAGACTGGAGGAGTTTGGCCTCTCTTTAATTAAGGAAAGGAAGATTGAATGTTGACTTGATTACCATGTATAAATACCTTCATGTGAGGGCATACCAGGTACTAAAGTGCTCTTTAATCTAGAAGACAAACGACAGCTGGAAGCTGAAGCATACAAATTTAAATGAGACACGAATTTTAAAACGTGAGGGTGATTAACCAAATAATGAAGGAAAGGCACAGATCTTCTGTTCCCTGAATCAAGATTGATGACTTTCTGGAAAACGTGTTTAAGCTTTGCTTAGTGAACACACACCCATGGAGGGTGAAGAGTATTCTGCGAGATACAGAAGGCCAGGTCGGATGGTACAATAGCTCCATCTGGTCTTAAATTCCAGGAACCCATGAATACTGAAGAGTAGTTTTATGTCATTCTTTCATGTTCACAAAACAGATTGTAAAGCAAGCAGTAATGAAACACTTTTGCACAAGAATTAGCACTCCAGAAGTGAGATGTCCAATAATCCCTCTGCTCTAACAGTCTGTTTTCATCTCATAGCATCCACTGTGGTTTTGCCCTCAATTCTGAACCAGATCCAAACAACTATTTGTGTCAGGTGTTTTTCCTTCTTCCCCCTCTGTATTTAACAGTCTTTTCAGTACTCAAGAGCCTGCTCCTATAAGCCTCTAACCTTCTATGAAATAACATCTGGGTTCAAACCATATCAGATCCAAAACTCTCACAGCATCTTTTCAAGCAGCACACTGCATTCTACAATATAATATACTCTGGAAAGCTGAATCAGCTTTAGAAGAGCAGAGGACTTTCTTTATAAGGAAAGATCCCTCAAAATGCTTGTAAGGTCTTGGGCAGAAATGAAAACCACATGGAGCTGAGCTGTTTGGACATGCTCCAGGGCAGACTACGATTGCACTCACGTGCTGTCAGCTATTTTTCATATGAGTAGTTGTTCATGACACTCTGGCAGGTCTGGACAGAATGGCTACAACAGCAAATTAAACAGTATAAACATTCCTGGGCACTGTTCAAATGGTTCTTGCCAGAGTTTGGCTGCAACAGCTTTCACCTTCCCAGTTCAGGAGCTGGCAGACGCCATTCCCAAAGGGTAGTTCGGATGCAGCTGCGTTATTTGAGAGGATAAGAGAGGTTAATACTGTGGACGACGCCACACTGCCACCTGATCTCAGTGCTGAAAAATGGTCTGGACACAATAAATTACCAAGTACAGAGGTAGCCAGTGTTTCAGAAACAACCTGAGAAACCATCCAACTGAACCAGAAACACAGAAAATTAATCATCAGATTGGAGTCTGCTCATGGGTTGGAAATGTGCCCATGATTCATACACAGAAGTCCAACTCTATAATAAATACTAATAAGCTGCATTACTTTAAAAAAGGAACAACAAAAGCAGTAAACTCCTCTCTCAGAACAAGACTACAAGACTTCACAGCAGGGGAAATGGGGAGAGGTCCTCCTTCAGTGCCCTATCAGTAAGGAAAACGTGCTGGAGTCTGATTCTCACTTCTTACAGCCAGGAGCCTGCAGACAACCCAACAGCCAGTGCTCCAGCGACTAGACTTCTCTGGGATGAATTTTGTACACATAGATTGGAGGAAAAAAAAAAGAAAAGAAGGAGAAAAAAATATCGAGGAAATTGGAGACCAAGATTTTATTTTCTTGACCCCCAAAATACTTCATAAATCTTCTGACTGCTTCATGAAGAGATCCCCGGGCAGCAATTCGCATTCACCTGACTTGTTGTTCCAGACACAAGTCTCATCCTCCCCAGAATCCCACTGAAAGATGCATGGCCCCACAGCTCTTTTCATTTTATGCTGTATTCCCAGACCCTGTATCTTTCCCCCCCCTACCCCATCTTCTCCCAAGAACCTTCTGTAACTTCATGCTCCCAAGACCCCATATGTCATAAGAAGACACACTACTGAGAAATTCAACTTACTTACATCCTTCTGTTCCAAACTTTACTTTTCAGACAATATAACATTTGCTACACCCCCTCAAAAACAACCACTCCCCCAAATTCCCACTGTGTCCCCTGGACACTTTCTCCCCCGCTCTCTGGAGAAGGCAGTCTCACCTCCAGTATCCGGATCATGAAAGTTGGGGTCCAGTCCCTTCTCCAGCAGTCTGCAGACCTTCTCTGCATTTAGCATCTGCACGTACTCCATGAACTTCTTCAGATTTGCCTGCAGCCATGACACCACAGGAAAACACACAACACACAGTGTTAACAACCCAATATGAAGAAAGAAGCCACCAGAGGAATATCCCCATTCAGGACACCCATGGCAACCATCAAGAAAAATGGGGCAGCGCCTACCAGGAGCCAGGGCACATGAGGGTGTGCTGCAAATCTACACAGAACATGGTCCTTCCGTCCCTCTCCTCAAGAGTGGGATCGCTGGATCACCTCACAGAAACTGTCAGGGGCTGCCCGCCACCACCCTCTGCCCCCATCCAAGTCCCCTGCTAAGGCACTTTCTGTTCCTACACACTGTGAGGGCAGGCACACGTGTTGCACACCCTTGTGACACAAACACATCAACAGACACGTAACTTTGTGCATTCATCAATGATGCAGCATGGCACTGGCTATGGAAGGTGCTGTGCCAGCTGAGCAGCATCCCAGCGACGGTGAACTGTACTGCCTGGGGTTTCATCCACGTCTCACTGCAATGTTGTGCACATTGCAGTGTGTTGCAAACTCATTTTAAGGGTGTATCACCCATCTGCATGCTGAACTTAAAAGACTTCGGAAGAAAGATCAAGCTACTCAAACACCGACTGCTATTGTATGGCGCAATGGGTATGGCTGCCACACTGTCTGCTGTGAAATTGTGCTTTATTCTTGGTGCAATTTTCTGTCTTTGGCCAAAGACTACATCTTGTTCTCCTGAGGGGACTGAGTGCCCAAAAGACTCTCCTTTAAGTCCGCCTCGTTGTTTGTGGGTTGTTGTTTTTTTCCCTTATCTCTCTTTTGGATAGCTACACTTGATGAATACATTATTTTATTAAATTTCTAGACTCTAGAAATTGCAACTCTGCCAGGCAGGCAGGCAATACTTGGACAGACTACAGTGTGAAAACACCCATCTCACACACATTTCCAGTCCAGATTTTCTGACCTTTAATTGCAGGTTGGCTGGCATTTTTTGAGTTTATTTTAATCAAACCTTGCAGTAGCCAGCTTTAGGAAAGGCACTCTAGAAAGTGTCTGACTCAGCAGAAATACTGTGCAATTAGCTGAGGGAAGTCTTTGGGAAAAGCTCTAACAAACCGTTCAATCTGCAGCCAATGGTCAGGGAACTGCTCTTGCTCCTGTGAAACACTGCACAGCTGGCTGAATGCATCTGAGCAAAGCAGATTTTTCACCCAGTGAAAAAACTCAAGTTTCAACATTTTCCCCATATAGATAAACATATAGAAAAATTAGATCTTTTATGAAGCAAAATGAGTCCAAAGTACTTCACTTCAAATTTCATTTAAGATTTCCAGTGGAAAATAGAAAAAAAAAATCTTAAAATACCAAGCAGGATGCAGAAACATGTCCAATTCTTTTCAAAGGCTTCCTAAACAAAATTTCATCACATATTATTTTGCATATTTTGATCTTGTCAAAATTTAATTTTCTAGGGGGAAAACGTAATACTTTCAGAACCAATTCTACAGAAAAGCCTGCAAATCCCAAAACTTGGGACCCACAAGTTCATTTGTGATATTTCTCTGACATGCTGAGGAGACCGTGGTAAGAAGTCAGACAGAAAATATCACCGAGATGAACCTTTCCACGGATGAGACAAATTAATGCTGGGCTGTGAACCTGACTTAAACCAAATTCAGCCTCTGTGTGGTTAGCCTGCAGAACCAAGCCTAAAACATATAGCACATTTTTTCTAAAATCAGCACCATGGAGCCATGCCATAAACTAGCCAGGTCACATATTTAAAGTTATATAGCCATTTTAGTGCACTAACCCCTGCAACGTTACTCCATCTCAGCAGAGCCAATTAGCTCCAGCAAAACCCTATGGTAACACAGCTCTACTGCACCCGTGCTGGTAGTTGACCTGCTCACTCTGGCTGTCTGCAGCAATTTGCAGACACGTGCAGAGATGCCAATGCCACAAGAATGCACAAGTTAATGCACAAAGCCACAAACACGCAATTCAGTTACAAGGTTCGCTCCCTGTAGTGCCCAAGGGACAACAGTACAGTAAGGCAAGAGCCAAGAGCAGGGATACACCAGGGACAGCAGATGCCACAGCTGATCCCTTCATGCAGAGCATGGCCCCACTCCCCATCCAGACCACCCTGCCCATCCCGGGGTGCTCCCTCACATCCCTCAAGACCGCACCAGCCCAGGCCAGGCCACCAGAACAGACCCAACACAACCGTGGGACAGTGCACACAAGCAAGGACAAACCACTCAGAGGGTAAAAAACGGTTGGGTCACCCACACCGGGACGTGCTGGAAATGTCTACGTGCGGCATAAGCAATTCCCACAGTACCAACACTTATCACGTGCAGCTGGCATCAAATGCAGCAGGGCACAAACACTGCCTTTTCGGGTGGCAAGACATTCCTTGACCCTCACTGCTCAGTGTTACTTCTCCCCCAGATCTCCTCTCGCCTCACAAATAACTGAAAGCAAAATCCACCTCCTGCTTCAGTATCCCTTCAGCTACTGCAGAAGTACAGAAACACTGAAGGAAATCACAGCTGCCTGCCAGCAATAGCACAGACGGGACTTGACAACTCCAGCAACCGCCTCCAGGATGCCATCCCAAAATGCCTCTTCGCAACCATCACCCAATGGCGCAGATTTAACCCTGTTCCTTCCACTCTCGTTTGTCCATACGCCTCTTCTCCCAGCAGCTGTTCAGCAGATGATGCTAACCTAACCCAACAGATGATGCTCCATGCGTGGCCCCACTAACCCCCTGTGGCTAAGAATGGCGCTGCCAGTCCCACCAAGAACGACGCCAGTGGCTGGGGGACACATGGAGGCATGAGCCGAGGAAAGGACCACCCTACCACGTGGCCCATCATCCCCTTGACGCTGGCAGCCTCTGCCCACACAGGCCCTTGCACCAGCAGCCTTCCTGGGGCCTCCAGGGACAGAGAGGCACTTGTGCGTGCTCCCTCCAAAGGCAAACACCATACCTCTGCATATACGATAGCGGCTTGCGGCAGTTTCGCTTTTATGCTGCTACCAGACGCATTCCAAGCACTAACCTGAAGTTCTGCTCCTGAGGTTCTGCTGGCAACTCTCATTTACAGCCCCAAAAATGCATCCTACCCAGACCATCAGCGCCCAGCAGCAGTGTGCTCATTTATATTTCTAGTTTTCTAGGTGCTCAGGAATTGAAAACATTTTTTGACAGTAGGAAGTTGATGCACTATGTCAACTTTTAATGGTACGTTTTACATTTAGAAAGGAAACTGAGGGAAAGTGCATGAGCAAAAGAAGAATGCAGAGAGAAGGCACACTTGATTCTGGGATCTGCATTCTCCCGCTGTAGATGCTTGTTTGTCATTACGGTCCTGTGCACCACACAGGCGTTAATGGGTCTACACATGGAATTTCCCTTTGGGGGAAATCAATTACCACCCTGCATTTCCAATGAAGAAAACAGAAGGTTCATCTATCCAAGGTCTCAGACTAAATCCACACCAATGCTTCAAAAATAATTTCTAAAGTCCACAGACTTAACCAGTCAATTTTTACATAGAAAAATATTCTTTTTCCATTAGTTTGTAGGTGCCTATCTGCCCTGCAGCATGCTCCAGACATGCAGCTTGGTGCCCACGTTAAGAAGTCACTGCAATTCACAAGTTTAACACTATGGGGAGAGGGTAGGACACCAGCACAATGATTTCTGATCCTTCTTGGCCCAGTTCTGTTCCTCCAGTATGGTCCTAGACCTCGGGGAACAATGAAAATGCCTATGAAAACTAAGAATATAGATAATGAAAAAGACCATTCACCAGAGGTGTAATGTTACGGCGTTACAAGAATCCCATGCCCATGATTTAGACGACAGCCTTGCTCCACTTAAAAACAAACCCGAATTAAGGCATAACAAAGAAAAAGACCAGAAAAGGGGGAAAAATAAAAAGATCACGACCTAGATGGTGTCCCTGATCAGGCTTACAGCCCAGCCTTACTAACAGCTGTGTTTGTGCAACGGAGGCAGTGAGTTGTGGTGGGAGACATGGCCAAGCAGCCAGGAGCAGTCACCCTGTGCCTTTCAACTGCCAAAAGATGGCAGGTTTGGAACCACACATTTGGGTAACATGGTGGCAACGGGAGCAACCACAGCAACTCACCTGCAGGCACCAGGAGTAGCAGCATGTACGAGCAGAGCGGCCCATCGCCTCCCATTGTTAGACGGTTTTCAGTTTCTTATTCTTTACCAACAGAGAGGTATATAATCAGCTCAATTAAGCTGTTTTCCAGAATAAAGTTAGGGAAAAATACGTTGTTTCATTCAAGTTCAAAATTTCTATGACCACAGAGAAAGACCACTGTTTCTATTGACAGATTCTGGGGAGGCAGTCTGCTACTTCCCAGATAGCTGTACAGTGCTACACCAATAGCCAGATTTGGGAAATAACAGAAATTGGATTAGGTAAAGAAGAGGAAATGGCTAATTGAGACATCCTGGTCACGATATGCTTGAAACCATTGCATCAAGATCCAGGGACTCTCTTCCTTGGAGGCCTCTTGCACATCTTGCTTTTGCAGCCCAATAACTGGAGAAGTGAAACTCTCCGTCAAGCTCCCTGCTCATTCCCAGCGCCTCCTGGGCATCCTTCAGGGTCCCTGGAGAGAAGCTGTGGCAGGTCTGGGGAGCCTCCACGGAAGAACCCCGGCTCTGCCAAGGTGTCTGCCAACAGGCGGGGTGTGCAGTCCCCCCTCAACAGCCCACACACACCTGCCCACAGTCCCCAGGTGCCATTTCAGCTGGTGTGGTCAAAGCATCCCGTTCCCAGCAAGCCAGTGCAGCCAGACCTGAGGCACCCAACATGTGATCTGCAACCAAAGCACGGCACAGGTCCGACCAAATTGCTTAACCGAAATCAGACCAGTGCTGCATGGTGCAGCCAAAACCACGTGGCAATCCACGCCCGTGGCATGGCCATCCCCACCAGCCCCCTCCTCACAGAGGGGACACAGGGGCTCTCGGGGAGCTACTCCCACCCAGGTGCAGCCATGGTCATCGCAGCAGACCCAGGCGCTGTGGCATGGAGAGCAATGCCAAACCAACAACGTGATCCTGGCTTTAATGTTTTCACTTAAGTAAGATTTCAGTTACACTTAAGTTATCTCCCATCTTAAAAATGTACCTGTTTAACTTGAGTTTGCAGTGTGACAGCTGATGCAGACGTCTGTATTTACAAGCATTAATAAAAATGTATCGGTTAAATGGCCCTTCTGCCAATAGTAATGAATTCAAGCATGCTTTTTTTCATTCAGAATCAGAAGCAAAACATACTTAGCTTTTGAAATCAACTCAAACACTACAAATATGTCACAGCCATGTCCCTTGCTGGCTACATTATACCACTGTTCACAATGAAGCAAACACTGGTATTTACATTCTTCCATGTCGGTTTTACAGCTTATGCCACATAGAAAAGCTTTCCTATCTGATTGTTTTCCATTTCAATTTAACTAGGAACACAGAATATTTTCCTTATTACTTGGACTGATTCACTCAAAGCTGAAAGGAGATTTGAGAACTGAGAAAGTAAGGAAGCTTGTTTTCCTCCCCCAATCTATGAATAAAACCCTGGTGGGAAAGGCATGAGATCTCATTATTCTAAGAACTTGAGGGATTTGGGGCCAGGTTTTCTAATGTATTAAGGTGACTAGACATGAAGAGAGAGAGCAAATGTCAAGACTCCCACTGAAATCAAGGGGAGCTAAGCAGATACCTAAACCGCTTAGGCAATTTTGAAATTTCACTAGATACTTGCTTTTTTCTGGCACTTAAATACCTTTGAGAATTTTTGATGAGAACCACTCATACAAACCAAATCTTCCTTTGTTTAAAAGATCAGTCAGCTTTAAATACAAAAGATATGTACTGATAAATTTACTTTTCGTATTCTGTGTCCAGTACATTCAAGCAACATTTATTTAAGTGATAAAGACACAATTTAAAATGTTATTTTGCTTTAATTTTAATTGAATTTCAGCTTTCATCCTAATGCAATTTGATACAAATCAATAATCAGAAGCCAGTAAAGGCATGGCATCCCATTGACTATATGCAAAAATTAAAACCTAAATGTATTTATATAAAGCTATCTAACTGCTTAAACAAACACTCATAATGTATCTTCTTGTCAGCAAAAGCACTGTATTTAGTGTGAAGATTACGGTGATTTGCAAATCAATATGTTTGGATGGCTATGCTAACCAGAGTGAAGCAAGCTTTCTCTGGCAAGGAAAAAACCCCAAGACCCAACAAAAACTCATGCAAATAAAATTAAAGCTCAGAGTAAGACTCCACCTTGCTTTTTTAAGGGGAGTTTTAAGTCTCTTATTTCCCAGGTGCCTTCACACAAGCAGCAGCAGGAGGCACAGCCCAGGCAGGGGTCGGGGCCCATGGGCTGTGGGCAGGTGGGACCCCTCTCACCCCCGCACTGGGACCAGCACGGTCTTTAAGGAAACTGCGACAGAGCTGAGCTCACACCTCCTGTATCTCCCGCCTCCTACCTGGAAACCCTTTGGGAAGCCATCCCTGTCGTTGGGATCTTCTTTCTTATGGGTAAGGCTGCACTGCTCCCCAAGGAGGAGGAGCCCCATAAGGAGAGACAGGAACCAAAGCCTGGGTCTGCCCTTACCCTTTGGGCTACTGCCTGAACCTCGGCTCTGGTGCTTCAGCTCAGGTCAGGTATTGTCACCCAAAACGCCCGCCTCAGCAGATGACTCCTGAGCAAGTCTGAGGCACTTTGGTTGGTTACAAGAGAGTGAGAAGGAGGTTCACACTGGGAGAACGCCTGGGGACAGGGCACAGCTCCAGCCACCCAGCTGGCAGCCGCTGTGCTTGCAGTCCATTATCCTCCACTAGCACCAAACTGCAAGAAAAATCAACACCCTCCAGAAAAGAAAAGCTCATTGAGAGGAAACTGGTGCGAGGGAACAAGCTTCTCTCTCTTGAATTGAAATGAAAGAAAATAAATGAGATATTCTTCTTGCAGAGAAATTATTCTGTCACTCGCTATTCACTGCGGGCTGGGTGCTGGGGAAAGCCAACTGCAGGCACCCAGCTCGGGTACTCTGCAAGAGCAGAAAGACAACACATCCCCTTCATGCCAAGCACACGCTGATTTTTCCAGCAATTTCAGTATCAAGGAAAGACTAATCTTTTCTCAGGGTCCAGTTTGCTCCAAACAGCAATTAATTAAGACAAACCATCCGCTTTCCAGAGCGTGGCAGCTGCCATGGGGTCACAGGCCCTGGAAGAGGCTGGAGGAGGCTGACCTCCTCCCTCACACTGGCTGTGTGACAAGCTCTCACACAGGCCATTAGGCAGCAGCAAATAGACACCTCACTGATTCCCACAGAAACATCAAACAATCGATTTTGTGACACACCACAAGAATGTTTAACTGCTGCCTTGGAGGCCGGCTCAGTGCATCTCCACGCCTGCCTGGAGCACCCCAAGGTGAGCAGGACGGAGGCCCTGCAAGGCCCACATGCAGAGGAGGCCGAGCCCTCGCAGAGGACGGGGGGCAGCCCCTGCCATCCCACCTGCCCAGCAGGGACACCTCCTCTGCACGGGACGCTGCCAGGAGGCACCAGCTTTGGCCAGGTTAGAGCTAAATTTCTTCACAGTAGCTGGTACGGGGCTATGTTTTGGATTTGTGCTGAAAAGAATGGTGATAACACAAAGATGTATTAGTTATTGCTGAGCAGTGCTTGCACAGCATCAAGGCCTTTTCTGCTCCTCACCCTGCCCCGCCAGCAAGCGGGATGGGGGGCACAAGGAGCTGGGAGGGGACCCAGCTGGCACAGCTGACTGCACTGACCCAAGGGATGTCCCAGACCACAGGACGTTGTGCTCAGCAATAAAAGCTGGGGGAAGGAGGAGAAAGTTTGGAGCGATGGCGTTTGTCTTCCCAAGCCACCATCATGTGTGATGGAGCCCTGCTGTCCTGGAGATGGCTGAACACCTGCCTGCGATGGGAAGCAGTGAATGAATTCCTGATTTTGCTTTGCTTGCATGCGCAGCCTTTGCTTTACCTGTTAAACTGTCTTTATCTCAACCCACCAGTTTTTTCACTTTTACCCTTCTGTTTCTCTCCAAAGACACACCGAAATCCGGGTCGGCTGTTACCAGACGAGGATGGTGGGCCAGATGGGCTGTGGTCACCCAGAGCAGCCTTTGCATGCTCTCGGCCATTAGGTCCTGCTGTCCTGCACTTTGTTCATTGGTTTTTCTGGGTAGAGAAGAAGTCAGAGACAAGCAAGAGGCCTCCTGCAGAGGAGAGGCAGGACAGGCTTCATTTGCACCCAGCTTTGATACGCCAGTTGATGAAGTCCGATGTGCTTCTTGCTGGGGTGGGGGCGGGCCCTGGGATGCAGACGGCACTGATGGCAGTGCAAAACAGCGAACAGCAAGACACCACCCTGTTTGCCCTCCTCAAGTCTTGAATCCTTGCCCCAGCCTTTATCACCTTCAGCCACCATTAACACAAAATCCTCCTCCAGCCCGGGCAAGCGCAAGCCCTCCATCCTGAAGGTGGGTGCAGCCCCACAACCACCACGCTGCCTCTGCCAGTGCATGCTGCACCAGCACATGTGGTCACTCCCCCATCAGCTCCAGTGGCCCGTCTCTTTCCAAGGTCCTTCACAGCCTGTGCCAGCTCCTTTCTGCTCCTCCCAGCACCACCATGGACATGGCATTCAATCCCCTCACCCAGGTGCGCCTCAGGCAAAGACATCCCCCATGTCCTGCTGCTCTGCAGAGCAGTGCTACCACCCCCTCCCCACTACAACCACCCCCACACACTAAACCCAACAGGAAAGGTGGTGACAGTCATGCTGCGGACCTGCCACAGGTGTCATCCACCAAGCTGACACTTTCTCATTGCTTCGTCACCCTCGGTCTGCCTGCAGCCCCTGCCTGCACCCACCCCAGCCCCACACCAGGGCTG
Organism: Anhinga rufa; assembly: GCA_013400875.1. Taxonomy (NCBI): domain Eukaryota; kingdom Metazoa; phylum Chordata; class Aves; order Suliformes; family Anhingidae; genus Anhinga; species Anhinga rufa. Next base: position 15,980 of record VZTV01079064.1, read on the forward strand.
CCATTCTTCTATAACTCTACAGTTTGAAGCACGAGAGGATCGCCGCCTGTGGCCAGCACTTGTGACTCTACACTAACGTCAGTCATCTACAACAGTAGCATACGTGCTCCTAATAATTACTTTAAGTGTTTTAAGTGTGTTGTTTCTTTCCCCTTTAAGGTGGTAATATCCCAAGTCTCTTGATAGTAGAATGTCCTTTGTGGACATTTTGGTAAATGCCAAGATTTTTCTGCACAGATTTTCATTTATAAGCACAATGGGATTGCCCTTTTCTAACATGCATTTTTTTTTTGCGCTCCCATTTCTACATGGTCTACTGCAATTCAGTGGGAAAAATATCTAGAAAAAATGTCACCATGTGTAGATCCCAAGAGGTGCAAGGGACTGAGGCTGATTGACTGATTCTACCAAGTCACTTCGTTATTGCTAGCAATACAAGGAATCAGTTTCCCTACTCTTAGAACAAGTCTACTGGCACTCAAAAAAAAAAGAGTTATTTTTATTTTTCTTGTTTTTTCTTTTAATGGCAGTTACGAATCATGTTTCAAAGTCATTAAAATATTCAAGTAGTATATCCTGCCACTAAAAGTCAGACTTTAAACTCTGAACATTTTCATACTTTGCTCTCATTCAGATGAGACCATCAGACCACGGGCCTAAAGATTTAATACATACCACAGACTCAGGAGCAGTCCCACCATCCTGTTAGACCTAAAGCTAATCCTTCACAGTCCTTTAAATTACCCTTTAAATAAAAATTTAAATTTAAATTATCTGAAAAAAAAATGGTATTTCACTGCTTGAGCAATTAGGCATCGTTACAAATAAAAGGGAAGCCTCACGCTTCAAGTGATGCATACGGTCCGTGCCATACCAGAGAGGCATCGCCTTCATGCATCTGCTTTCCCAGAAGAAAACACCGACCCCTAAATGCACAGACAGAATCAGAAACCCCCACAGCAGCCGACCCAACGCGTAAGTCTGTACAAGCCTGCAGTGGTGGAAGAGCCAGCCGTTCCCTGAGTCGGCCCAGAGACACCTCCTCACTGTGCATTCAAAGTGGGGAATGAACCCCCCAACACGGTCCTGTCCTGCTGCCAGCCGCTGCAGCATCCCTCCGTGGGGTCGGTGGCACGGCGGGAGGACTGTCTCCCCGCGGCCCCTCGCCCAGTGGTGCCTGGCGCAGCTGCAGCAGACGGGGCAGAAGCAGGCAGTACCATGCTCTTCACTTGGGGTCTGCGGTCCCCAGCAGCTTGCCGGTTTTCTCTCTGCTCAGCCAGCCACCGTCCCAGAGAGGAGCCCATGTCTCTCCGCTCTCCATCCCCCTCAAGCCAGCTGCCGGGAGGCTGCACACGCACGCTTCGCTCTCACCCTCTCCCAGAGAAACAGAAACAGCGTCGATCTGTGCCGGGCGGGTAAGTCACACTGCCACTGGCTCTCAGCACCAGCATCGCTCCAACGAGTGGCCAGCACAAGCACGTCTCCTGCTCACACCCCTCCTGGCACCAGCTCCTGCAGCTGCCTCCGCTCCCTCCCTCGCACCACACCCCTGCAGGAGCAGCCCCAGGGCAGGACGAGCACTCCTCTTCTGCCCCACAAGCACTGCAGCCCACAGTGCCCACAGGCTCTGCGAAAACACCAGCCAAAGGAAGCGCTCATCAGCATCCTCTTGATGGAGGCAAAAGGGAGCGGAGATGCAGGATCTTGCTCAGGCACCATATATTATCAGCAAGGGATGGTTTAAAAATAAAGAAACAACATGATGGAAATTTGTTTTTTAAGTAGAAATTAAAGCATGGAGATTAAGTGAATATTTAATAAAGTGCATTTATGGCTACTACATGCTCGTAGGGGAAGTCCTCAGATGCTGCCACTTGGGTCTCCCTGTGGCAGGCACCTCCAGCCCTCCCTCCAGCAGGCATGGTCTCTTACTGGCAAGGCTCAGGAGGACCATGATTCACGCTTCCTGGCACGAGGAAGATGCTGAGAGCTTTCCAGATTTGCTGCCTGGATATTCCTATGCCACCAGACAGAAGCCTCATGAATTTAATTTTCATGAGTCAAACCTGAACCCTAACAGCATTTTGTTTCTTGTTTCTGCAGCTCTGCAAACAGAAGACAGAGGACCTGCTTCACCCGCAAAGAAGATTTTCACCTTTGGGGTAGGCTGAGCCCTTTGGGAGAACGTTTTCTTCCCTTCTCCTTTATGTTTGTGGCTCCACCTAGCTCAGCTGTTGCTGTTGTACTTGTTAACTGAAAATTTAGAACCCTTGCCCACCTGTCTCTTGCAGGGCAGATGTGACCAGAACCAATGCAGCACCCTGCAGACCCATGGCAGGAGCCATGCACAGGCACCCTGTGCCCAGTGGCGATGCAGGCTGCCAGGAGGCTGAGGAGGAGGCACAGCGCCCAGGTGCACCTCTGTGGTCACCTGGCCCTCGGCACCTCCTGCACATGTCTTGGAGCTACTGGCTGTTGGGCAAGAGCAGCTGAGCAGCTCAGAAGGGTCAAAGCAGAGTATGGCACTCGTCTCATCAGAGGGCAAAAGGAAAACAGCCAAGAGGCTGCCCAGCCCTTGGTGGGAAGCAGTCGCTCTGCACAGGGGGTTTCTGAGGGAGCTCGTGATACACAGCAACAAGGGAGCTAGCAGGGAGCCCTGGGGTCCCAGCCAGTCCCACATCCTTCCTAAACAAGAACCTCCAAAGCCTCTCTGCACGGCCTTCCCCAGCACAGTGCCCTCCACACACAAGTCATTTTCATGAGCCTCTCCATGCCACCACTCCCTGCCCCAGCCCTTCCCCACAGACTCTCCCAGTAAATTTTATGAGGGCTGCAGGTGGCCTTGATGCCCCCCAGCAGTTTGAATGCTGCCCAGTGCGTTAGAGCCACCCAGCTGTGCAATGGCCACCGTGCTGCTGGAGACCACCTCCTTCCTCCTGTCTCACAGTTCCCATGTGCCACTGGTCCCGGCCTCCCAGGAGCATCAAAGTCCCCACGGGGCCACATGCCACCTCAAGGCACAATTATTAGTGGTAGCAGAAATCTTCTTATGGTTCCAGACCTCTCCACAATTATTGTGCTTAATTTCTCAGGCAAGAAGTGACATCAAATACTGTGTTCAGTTTTGGTCCCCTCAGCACGAGAAAGACATTGAGGTGCTGGAGTGTGTCCAGAGAAGGGCAACAAAGCTGGTGAAGGGTCTGGAGAACAAGCCTTATGAGGAGCAGCTGACAGAACTGGGGTTGTTTAGTCTGGAGAAAAGGAGGCTGAGGGGAGACCTTATCGCTTTCTACAACTACCTGAAAGGAGGATATAGAGAGGTAGGTGTCAGTCTCTTCTCCCAAGTAACAAGCGATATGACAAGAGGAAATGGCCTCAAGTTGCACCAGGGGAGGTTTAGATTGGATATTAGGAAAAATTCCTTCACCAAAAGGGTTGTCAAGCACTGGCACAGGCTGCTCAGGGAACTGGTGGAGTCACCATCCCTTGAGGTATTTAAAAAAAATGTAGATGTGGTGCTGAGGGACATGGTTTGGACTTGGCAATGCTAGGTTAATGGTTGGACCTGATGATCTTGGAGGTCTTTTCTAACCTAAACAATTCTATGATTCTATGATCACGAGACCACTCTGCAGCTGTCCAGAGGAAGAGCAACGTGAGAAGGCATCCAGCCAACACGTGCCCAAGGCCTGGTCACCGTTAGCATCCCTGACCCTCCGTCTGTGCCAACGGAGGTGTCCCTGGCTGCGGAGCCCCGTGGTTTTGGTGGGGCATCTCTCCTCCCAGGAAACACCCATGCATGCAAAAGCACCATTCCTGCCACACTCCCTGTTCTCCAAACACCCAGTGCCTGCACCATTAATCTTGACACATGCTTTGATCACCGCCCATGACACGTGGGGGCTGCAGTAGACCAAGAGCGGTTTCTACTTCACATGCGGATCCTACCAGCGAAATCCTGAGCTAAACGCATGGGTTAAAGCCAGAGACAAAGCAACGAGCCCGCGTGCAAGGCAGAGGCGTGCTGCAGCCTCTCGCTGGGGGAAGGGAAGGCATGCTCCTCACTGTGCACCATTGTGCTCTCCAGGCATTCAGTGACTCCTCCATGCCAGAGAATAAAGCTTCTCTTTAGCTGGCCCATCATGTGGTCCTCTGCTTCACAACCCCATGGAAAGCTGACCCCATGCTCTCCTGCAGAGCCTAGTCAACCAAACATCTGCCTGCTAGCACATGTAAGCGGTGCAAGTCTATCCCTGTGTGGGCACCCTACCATAGCTCAATGGGGTCCTTCAGCTTGCACCCCCACCTAAACCACCCAAGGCTTTGTCAAGCACCATCCATTTCCTATGAGTGCTCTGCAGTCTGGCAAACAGGGAAGACTGAAACATCCCAAAACCTGGTGACTCTCTGTGACAGGCCACCATCAGTGCTGAGCATGCTACCAGGGCTTTGAGCTTGCCAGCTAGACTCCAGCCTTACCTTTGTATGGAGCTTGGCAAACTGCTTGTCATCCAGCAAAGTCTGGGTGTACACACGCCTTTTGTACCGGAACTGCAAGAGGGAAGAATGTCAGATATGAGATTAACAAAACCCACTCAGCATCAAATTGCTCTCAAGCAGCTCCAGTAAACGTCATCTTGCATGAAGACATTCAGTCTCGATCTGAAAACAACAGATATAGAATACAGTTCTTCATAATTTGCTCTAATAGTTAATTGCTTTCCTCACTACAGAAAGTCTGACCAGTTTTTCATCTGAATCTGTCTGGCTTCAGCTTCCAGACTGTTTGGGCTTTGTTCTGCTTCTTCCCAATTAATTAGGGATCTCTCTGATGACAGAATGGTTTTCCCCAGGATGGTTCTTACACAGGTGGTCTAGAGCTGACTTTCCTGTAAGCAGACTGAGCTCTAAATCTCTTATTGAGGGATCTTATCTTCTGTTCTCAGATAATTTCTACTGCTCTTTTCTGTGCCATGCCTCTTTCCAAGGTCCTTTCAAGTACACTGACTGTTGCCCACACACTGGTCCAATACCAACCACTTCCACCCAACCACTCCTAAAACCATCTCACTACTTGTCAGGGTACACACTGAAGGATTACAGGGCCACGCTGTGCCACACCATCACACTGGGAATTGCTGTTAGGTTTCTTGACCAAAAGGCTCAACAATTTTCTTCAGAAACTTTGTTTTCCACAATGATAGTCCTTCCTTTGCAAGCAATCTTTGTCCCTGTACATTTGCCATTTGGCTGACTTAGAGCATACTTTGATGGGACCCTCACTTACCAAATGACCTAGAGAACATAGTTGACATTGCTATATTCTCTGCCAAACTTTGTGTAATGAGACTTTATCAGCAGTGATTTTACACTTACATCCAGGTCCCTGGGGTAACCACATCAAGCTTGACATTGGTCCCTAAGAAACCCCACTAGAAATACATCTATGCAGTGATGATCGCAGTGACAACTGCTTTTTACCACTGATTAGCTAGCCAGTTTTATAGTGCTAATCCTGAACTTGAATATCATGTAGAACAAAATCAAGTACCCCCAAGTGGCTGCTACTTTTCTATAGTTATCTTTATCAAGCAGAATTACAATTTCCTTACAGAATGAAATTGGATTTGTTTGACTAGATCTTTTTTTCAATGCATGAATTGTATTCTGAGATTTTGAATTGCTATGAACTTAATCCTCCATCAACATTTCATTACTTCAGCTGGAACTGACACCAAGTTATCTTTGGACTGCAGTTACTAAGCTCATCCCACTTATTTTTCAATACTGGCAAAATATTAGCACATTTTTAGTCTATCACAAACTTGTACTACTGAGCAGATGTTTTCTCACACTTTTTTTGTTTAATCATTCAAAGGTAAAAATTGCCTTGCCCACTGATTTACAGACTTTGGTCCTTTGCAGATGTCAGGGATCCTCTGTGCATCCCTACACAGTCATGCAAGCATTCTTCAGTGGCTCCTCTTGACGCCCAGCGCCATCAGGGTTAGAGGGTCTGCAAACAAGCTCCGCCTGCACCTTCCACCTCCGAGCCCTGGGCAGCGCTCTGGCTGAGCCGGGGCAATGCTGCTCTGTGGACCGCTTGCTTTTGGCTTCCTGCCTGAACGTGCCAGCTCAGGTGGACTCACCCACTGCTGCTCTCCCGGCACCCGACCTTGGGGAAGGTCCTGCAGGGCTCTCAGCTGCCCCACAGTATGGAGACAGGGGCCAGGACAGTGCATCAGCGAGGCAGGTCTGAGAGAGGGAAGCCAGGCTATTACATTGGCTTTGATGCAAGCGCAATGCACATTGCCACCCAAGTACAAGGCAAAAACCCCATCTGAGAAGAGTTAAGTTGTACAACATGTAGTCAGCTGCTAAAAACTGAGCAGCAAAACTTCTGAAGAAGCAACTGAAGTGGGCGGCCAGCCCTAAGCTAGTCACATCCCAATGGTTTTGCTCCAACAGCTCATTTGCAGATCGTACTTGCATGGGGAGGACATACAGGCACAAGCATTTCCAAATCTCATTCAAATTTACACGGTGCATGAACTGAATGTGATTAATAATGGTGAGAACACAACCATGTGTTTGGCATGCCAACAAAATAACTACCTTATTAAGAAGGACACAATAAGCTTCCGACAGTAGATAACAACCAGTAAGATAATATGGGATATTGTCAATACACCCAAATGCAGATGAGGGTAACTGGATCTCAGCAGATGGGCAGGCAGACCCCACTGCACGTTGCATGATCACCAGCACACTGTGTTGCAGCTGCTACTTTATCCCAATAAAGGAATCTGCAGTACCTACAACTCTCCCTGGCACAGAACAGAGCCAGCATCCCACCTCTCCCGGGAACTACTGCCGATACCTGCTTTTTAATGTAATTTTTCTGTCAGTATGCACAAACCCCTCATTTATCTGAGTATCTTCATATGTAGGCCTGAGGGCTAATTTATCTTTTGGGTTCAAGAAACCTCAGTGGTATCTCATACGATTTATGTCTTGTAAATAGGCTCTGGATTTTTGGTTTTCCAATAGGATTCTCCAGTGCTCAGCCACCATTCTTATAAAGTTATGAAGAATTGAAATGACACACAATAAATATTCAAGTCAAGTCTGCATTTAGATGTGTGTGCTAAGACATTAAGTGTGGACATTATGCTAAATTATACAAAAACAAAGCATAAGGAACATTAAGGAATTCACTACTTCAAAGGTTTATTTGCAAGCATTCTTAATGTTGCTCCAAATGTTTTTGTCTACATTAAATGTTAGTTTGCTAAGAAATTGTGCTGCACTTTCTTTCCAAATTAGTCAGGATTAGTTAGTTATAATAACAGCATTCATGCTTGCATTTATAAAAGGTTGTGCAGCTTAAGTGTATAATGCTTTCTAAATAGACTTGGTGGGTAAAATATAGCACAAGATCCCTAAATTTAGAAGTCCACATGCGGGTAACTATAGTCCCATTATAGCCAGTGGGGATGTCCATGGTGACAGTCAATGAAGCCCAAGAAATGTGGCAGGTCACCTTAGAATAAACACCTACATGTGATCACCTGAATCGCAGCCCAAGGCAAAACCCATAGTGAATGTAAATAGAGAGTTAATTCAGTTCATTTCTGCTCTAGTTAATTTTCTGGAACAGAAAATAGTATAGATTATCCTCAATGCTCATCACACAAATGAGGTCCATACCAGGACAATCATTTGCTGTCAAAGCACACAGTTGCGTTCCAGTCTCTACAGTAACTGCAAATTAAATATCAAACTTAAGTCCTTTAGCCCCATATTCAAAGATCTCCCTGTGATTTTCCCTCTGTACCTATGAGACTGGCTTTCCTTCTGTTACTGCAATTTCCCATGACAGTTATACACCACTAGAAAAAAGAAATTTTGATCAACAGGGTCAGAAAACAGGGAAGCTGCTTCACAGGGCTATGACAGATGTTATGGAGCTCTTGAGCAGACAGAGTCACGAGCAACTAAAACTCAGAGGCATTTGCCTCAGCTTTCCCTCAACAAATTCGCCATGAGTAAACATACACCCACACAAATTTCTATGCTTTCACTCCTGGAAGGGAAATGGGGAAAAAAAGGAGAGGGAGACAGGGGGCATTAATATCTGTGGTGCCTACAGAGACTACAGTGGAAAGGATCATAGAAGACCAACATACTTATGTAAATATATATATATGCATGTATATATTTCTCTATATGTATATATAGATATACACACATTTTAAAAAAATTTTAAAAAGAGAAGAGAAGATGGCTACCTCCAAGTAGGGGACAGGAGTGTCTGGATTCAGGGGGTACTCCCTCAGCAGGCGCTCCTCATCCAGAAACTTCCCAGCCCTGCCATTGAAGGCCGGCTGGAAGAGCCCATAGTTCAGAACATCCTTCAAGCTGTGGTTCAAAGTGCAGAGGATGCGCTGCTTGGAAATCCACACAGGAACATCTGGATTCAACCGTAGACACTTCTGTGGAGAGACACAGAGGGCAATTAGAGCTGAGCATCACCAAGGTCCTGTACCCCATAGCTGCACTCAGGAACAGTCACAGTAAGAACAAGGAGAAGCATAAAATGGGAAAGCCACAATCCTTTCCATGTCAGTGGATTACGGAAAGGGGGAAAAAAAAGGGTTGGAGAAGGGTGACACTTAGCAGATCTCCCCTAATGCATTTTGTGGGGTTCAGGGCAGACTCAAACCCTGTATGTTGTAACATCCTATAAAATATAAATAGTGTCAAAGAATATTTTACAGCCTAATAACCATATTAATAGCAAATTTCACTTAAAAATCCCCGATAGGGTGTAAAGAGTCTATTGACTTCTCCACCACAGACTTCATGGGTGTGCAAACAAAGGAAGAATGAGCAGCAGCACTGTGAGCCCTGCCAGGAGCTAGAGGCATCCAGCGAGGTCCTCGAATCTAGAGGAGTGGAGGAGAAGAGCCCTGTGCCTCCCCGCATGGAAAGTCACACTTCCTCATCTCACCCTGTGACTGCAGTGGGTTTCCCTGGTACCGTATGCAGTTTCCCTCTCTCCTCAGGACCCAAGTCATCAAATATTTATAGCCCATCACCTTCAGGCTCTATTTCCTACAGCTGTGGCCCCTGCTGCCACACTCCTGGCTGGCTGTGGTACTGGTGGAGCAGGCTGGCATGGGAACCTGCCTTTGCCAGAGTCCGCCAAGCCACACAGCCCGGCGCGGGTGCTGTGGCACCATCGCCATATCCCCTCTGCCATGGTGGCGGGGCAGCAGGCTCTTTGCAGCATCTGCTCTTGCAGGCGAAGAGCAGGAAGGCAGGAGGATGCCGTGCTAGCAGCACCAGAGGTTGGTCTCACAACAGCCTGTCCCCGTTGGCAGCCACCATTTCCCCTCCCAGGTCCCTGGTTTTGCATTTTGGCCCTCAACCTTTCCTTGTTCCCATCACTTTGTTTTCCTTCTTGTTTGTTTCTCTTCCCCCTCCACACTTTCTGCAGGAGAAGACAGCATTTAGTCTTGTTTCAGTGTTTCATTTAAAGCCACAGCCTGTCAGCCCCATTCAATGCTCCTGATTTTTGTGCTGGAAGGCAAAGTGAACAACCACCCTCCCTGCCTCTGCAGTGCTCCCCCAGGAGCCGCTGCTTCCCCAGGCTGAGTCCTGCTCCACTCGTCACACGGAGGCACTCCATCCTTCTGCCCACCCTTGTTATTCCCCTGGATCACATCATCACCTTTGCAACAGGACACTGGAGGTGCACACCATGCCCAAGGGATAGGTGCAGCATGGATCCACAGAGCGACATAAGCACATTTTGTCCATGAAGGCCTCAACACAGACATCTATTTGGATTTCCAAACAGACCAACCAACCCAATCCCCACCTTCTCCACATGCTCAGCAGCATTTCCAGTGACTGCAAGGGACCCAGAGCGCCAGAGCTCCTGCTACCACCGCACTGTGTCCCCACCAGACCAGGAGAAGGACACTCACCCCAGGCATCAGAAGTAACTGCACATCGTCACTCACCCCTTCAGCTGCACTTCCAACTTCAAAATTTAACCCCAAGGCCTGTCTCAGTCTCTTGTCCCCTTAATAGCATCTTTTTGGTTCTGTGAATTAAACAGGCACTGTTTTGAAAAAATTAAACAGCTTTGCCAAGAGAGAAGCAAATGACCCTGCTGGACACAGGGCAGGAGCCAGCAAGCACCCGTGCTGCCCCGCACCGTGCCAGCCTGCCTGCCTGTGCATCACCACCTGGAAGAGTTGCCATGTGAGACGGAAAGCCACTGAGCTGATGCTACGGCTCATTTCTCTCAGGCACGGATAACTTGCACTTCACAGTGTGCATTTGTACTGCAAACGGAGGTCAGCATTATCTATTTCATCACCAACTGTATTAGCGAGTCAGCATGCTTATCAACTATGGCTTATCCTACAGCAGGTACTGAGGAAGAGGCGGCCGGTTGCTGGTATGAGAAATCAGGAGGTTTGAAACCTTTAAGAAATGCCAGCTCTGTTCTCTTTTAGTCCTCAAAGAGAAGCAGAATACACATCATTCTTTCAGGGACCCATAAATAAAAAGTAAACATTATCTATACCTTCCCACATGCTTATTTATTTAGCCTTTATGATTCTTCCTTACCGTCAAATTATGCTGTTCAATATTAAAATATGTGGCAAAAGGAAAAAAAACACTGACAGACATGCACAAGCTCAAGCACTGGTTGAAGGAAGGTCTGGCATAAAAAAACCACTGAATTTTATACCAAACTTTATACTGCAGAGACATACTCTGGCAAATATTAACACTTCATATTTAAGAGAAAAAAAACAACTTCCACCCCACAGTGTGTCTCTTTCTGTCTTTAACCTGCATCAGAAATCAGAAAAAAGAAAATGCCTACTTCAGCTGTGAGGTGGTCAAATGCTGCACAGCCCTTTGTGGGCAAAATCCAGCTACTTAAATGACTCTTACAACTCTACTTCTCCAAATACCATCGCACATATTAACAACTTTCTCATATCAGAGATTCTGCTACTAAACTTGCTTATTCCACTCCATGATGCAGCACAGGCACTCAGGAGCAATCCAAAAACACGAGGCTAATCCCACAAACCCCTGACAGAAGGGCTGCAAGGGATATCTTTGTGCAGAAGGCTGCTCTGTGCATGGGGGAACCGGGCTTGCTTTGCTCCAGGAGCCACAGCAGGGAGGGATCCTCTGCTTTCCATCTCATGAATGGGTGCATTACAGAATCACAAAATCCCAGAGCGGCGGGGGCTGGCAGGGCCCTCTGGAGCTCCCCCCGCCCAGCCCCTTCGTGAGCAGCACACCCAGAGCAGGGGCACAGGACCGCGTCCAGGTGGGGTGGGAATGGCTCCAGGGAAGGAGACTCCACAGCCTCTCTGGGCAGCCTGGGCCGCTGCTCTGGCACCCGCACAGCAAAGGGGTTTTGTCCTCAGATTTCAGTGGAACTTCCCGTGTTCCAGCTTGTGCCCGTTGCCCCTTGTCCTGTCGTCGGGCACCGCTGAGAAGAGCCCAGTCCCACCCTCCTGACACCCGCCCTTCAGATACTGATAAGCACTGAGGAGATCCCCCTCAGCCTTCTCTTCTCCAGGCTGAACAAGCCCAGGTCTCTCAGCCTTTCCTCCCCAGGGAGATGCTCCATCCCCTGAGCATCCTTGTGGCTCTGCGCTGGCCTTGCTCCAGCAGCTCCCTGTCCTTCTGGCACTGGGGGGCTCAGCACTGGACACAGCACTCCAGCTGCGGCCTCCCCAGGGCAGAGCAGAGGGGCAGGATGGCCTCCCTCGCCCTGCTGCCCACACTCCTGTTCATGCAGCCCAGGACACCGCTGCCCTTCTTGGCCCCGAGGGCACAGCGCTGGCTCAGGGGCACTGGCTGCCCACCAGCACTGCCAGGGCCTTCTCAGCAGAGCCGCTTCCCAGCAGGGCAGCCCCAGCCTGTGCTGGTGCCTGGGGCTGTTCCTCCCCAGGGGCAGGGAGGAGCATTGCTCTCCTTCAGCCTCCCACACAGCTGGGACAGCCCTGGCAGTTCCCACACTGGCACTGGGCTGACCCCGGGCAGATCCCATCTCCATCAGGAAGAGGGTCTGATCTCCGACAGTGTGGGGCACCGGCCACCACCACCCCATGGAGAAATCCAGCCCAGGGACAGCACTTCACAGCAGCTCACAGGGTGTGTGAATAACTTCCAACTGTGAGGATTTGGACACTCAAGACAACATTAATTTTAAAAGGAACCAAATTGCCTTGTATGGTCCTGAGGCCACAGGGGAAAGAAAGGTCTCTGCCCCTTCCTCTTGACACTCTCCTGAATAGAGAGGCTCAGTGCTGTTCCTGATATCAGTCCCCAGAAGACCCAGGAGGGATCCTGGGGAGCCAAAGGAGGCAGCTCTGTGGGGAGCACACCATGGCAGCACCAGTCCCGTATGCCGGTCAGCACAGCGCAGAGCCCACCCTGCAGCCGGGGCAGGTCCCAGAGCCGCAGACAGGCTCCGAGGAGGGCAGGGTGGGAGCAGCTTTCAGAACAAGTTGTTCACTCTGGTTCACAAGTTACAAGTGGTAATTTCCATACAATTATAAGCTCTGATCACAACAACCAAAGCCTTAGGAACAACTCCTGAAAGAAAATAATACAGCTTCTCAACTTTTAGACAGCACGGATGACTCCTTCCTGAAGGAAGAGAGTTCAGAGCTTCAAATTCAGTCCTCAGCAATGCACAGGATGACAGACAAGATCTGTTCAAGAGTCACCCTGCAATAATAACAATAAGGAACATACATTCAACAATCCCTTAAGAGCAAGAAAGCAAAAAATTCTTCATTGAAGAACACACAAATGAGGAAGAGTTGAAAGGAAATTAAAAGAAGCAGCTGAAAAGGTAATGTTCTTGCAGGCAGCAGGGAGTATATTTCATAATATCACATTAGAAGCTCTGAGCAAATGTATGGCAAAAATGAAAAAACAGCCTCTAAGAGGACCCTACAGAAAGATGGAACAGCCAAACCAACAGAGCAGAGGAATCTATCAAAAGTAGAAGATTTTCTTTAGAAAATGGGAGTTGCCTCTGAATGGGAACAGAAAAGAGCATAATCCTGCCACACTACATGTAAAATGACAATGGTATTAAAGTCATAAAAACTAACAAATGCAGAGGAAGAGGGGAGCCTGACAGAAAGTGGGTGAGGGTGGCAAGCAACTGAGGCATGAGAGTCATCCAAGGAGTCCCAGAGCTCCTCTCATGAGGACCAGCTGCAGGATGGGCTCCTCATTGGTCGCCATCACAACGGATGCCAACGCAAACGGTCTTGCAGGAATAAAATCTCCCCAGTAAATGCACGAGCATGGCAGATTTGAGAGCACAACTGCAAGCAGCGCTAATCACCCATGCACGGTGCTGGCTGTGCTCTGCACCGCATTGTGCAAACCCTCCCGGGAGCTGGAGCAGAGCACAGGCAGGAGATGCTGGTACCCAGGAGGGGCTCCGCAACTCTGCCATGTTCTGGGCCCAAAGGCCTGGCCTCTGTCCCAGGAACACAGACAGGAACTGCGACAAACATTTACACTGCTGAAAAATCTGATTATTTTCTGTGGAGTCATGCCTCATACCTACGAGGAGAGCCTGGAGGAAACCCCCGCCTACCAGAATAAGGCCAGCCCGCTTACCAATATGCATGCACATTTCCAAAAAGGTCCTTTGCTGCCATACACTAAAGTGCCAGAAGCAAGAAAGCACTCCTTTGGATCCCTAACTGACAAGGAAGATAGTCAACAAAGGTGAAGGTCAACCAGGCAGGTTTCCTGGCACCGGCGTTCATCAGCAGAGTCACATAGGGCCCGTGCTTGGATCTGGGCTGAAGTCGTGTAGAAAGGCCTGCTATGACACTCATGAATTGGCAGCACATCCAGATCTTCTGTATCACGTGCAGGTCTGGTGGCACTGTCTTTTCAGGAAACAACAGAAACAGGAAATAGGTAAAGGGAAAGAAGACAAAGGTGACCAGAGGCACAGAGCAGTCTACAGAGGACAAATGCATCATATCTGAACTTGGAGCTGGAGCGGAGTGTCCCAGAGGAGCATGCAGCGCTCCATAGCACTGAGCCAGGTGCTTGCACCAAGCAAGCAGTGAATCCTTGTAACACTGGGACTGGGACAAAGTTACAGGAACAGGCGCTATGTATAAAACAAACAAGCCCAGGTAACTTTTTCACCTTTCCTTAAAAGATTATGTTGGGTTTTCTCCAATTATTTTTTTTTCTTCCCAATTACTTGTTAAAAGCCTGTCCCCTTAAGCAGCAGTTTCAGCAGCAAGCTCTTCCTGCGATCTGGGGCAGGTGACACTGGTCCCCTTCAGGGTGTGAAATCCTGCAGGATCCTCCTGGCCACACTCGCACGCCGGCGGGAGAAGGGATCAGAGCCACAAGACAGCCCTGAGTCGGAATCGCCCAGAGCACTCCCACCAGCAACCCTCAAACCCACCACCAGCCCTGCGGGGCAGAGGTTGGGGAGCCAGCAGCAGCCCCCACATGCAGACAGCCCCTGGCCAGGGACCATGGTACAGGTTGAACATCATTGCTGCAGCTTGTTTCCCTTCATGACCATGGGCCAGGGAAGGAGCTGGGCTCTGCAGGGACCAGGGCAGAGCAACCACCACTCTATGTTTTAGTGGAGGAGAGGAGAAATCAGTGTAAGCTTTCTGAGCACTAGATGCTGGCAAAAGGCAAACTGGGACCAGCTTTGAAAGCAAGTTGTGGATGCTTACAAAACAACAGGAATTTCTGGGCTTAGATCACCTCCTGAGGAAAGCTCTGTCCCTGCCATCCACTGTGCTAAACGCCATGCTGGGAGAAGCTGCCTCCACCAAAAGGAAACAAGATAAAGAGCAGAGGGAGGTTCTCAGCTCCCAGCAGGAAAGCACCGGGTGCACGAGCCCTTCTGCAGAGTTATGTACTGTAGATAACAAAACATTTTGGCTCGATGGCTTTTCCAGCAAAACGGTTGCTGCTTATGAGCTAGTCTGGAAGGATGTTGCTGACTGTTGTATCATCCCCCAGAATCCATCACCTGAGACAGGAAGCCATCCAGTTACTTCTATTTAAAAAATAAGAGTCCAAGAGCCCCCTTATTACAACTCTTCAGTAGTACTGACAGTGACAACCAGCCCCATCCTATAGTCCCACCAGTCAGTGCTTTCAGAGGAGCAGCTGCCTCTGATACAAACGCAGCTTGAAATGAATGTTTAAAGAGATTCAACTCCTGATTAACTCTGAGTGACTGGTTCAGGCAAAACCTCCCTCTTACACAGAGCTACAACAGCTTTATTATTAGCCACCTGCATGGAAAGGGCTGCTGAAGAGCAAAATCGCCAGCCGGTTTCATGCAACTGCTGAACTCTTCATACAGAAAAGACAGCACAGAGGGAAATGCAAAAGTGTTGGACCTGTAAATGAAGCTGGCCCCACCAATGAGCCCCAGACAGGTTAAAGAGATGAGTATTACCTTCACAGACCTGGGAATGTTTCCTGCTTGGCTCATTGCAACACCACAACCACAACCACCTGTCTAACTTGTGATCAGCTGGAAAATGAGGACCTGGGAAGCTCTGGCCTATCTAGGGTTGGAAAAAAGCCATGTAGAGCGAAGTTGTTTCTGGAGAAGAGGGAGTAAGATCTTCTGTTCATTCAGCATGAAGACTGAGACATGCTAGTAGGATAGGTAGGTCCTAGTAAACACATACAAAAGAGATACAGAACTTCTCAGTATAAGGAGCAAATTAAATCGTTTGACTAGAGAATGGAAGAAATCAGTGAAAAGAGCATACTGTAGTTGCCTTCACAGACCATATTCAGCATGCCCTCTGATTCAGCAAATTCAAAGCCAAGAGGGCCCATAAGATCATCTCACCTGAGAAATGTATCACTGCCCTGTAAGTTTCAACCAGTAACTCCCATAATGAACTGAATTACCTGAATTTGGCTAACCGTTTCCTGAAAAGCATCCAACTTGAGTCTAAAGACATCACATGATGGAAACCATGCTCCCTCCTTGGATAAATTAATAAGCACTCATCCTCAATGAAAAAGGTATATCTTGGTTCTCATTTGATTGCCCTTGTTTAAACTTCCAATACAATAATTATTTCTTGTAATATCTTTCTCTGTGATACTGAATAACTCTTTAGTACTCAGTTTCTTGCTACACTGGTAGCCTCCATTTAACACTGTCACCTCTCAGTCTCATTTAGGGTAAGCAGAAGAGGCTGATGTTCACAAATTGTAGCACATTTTCTCCAGATCTCAAATAATTTCTGTTGCTCTTTTCAGCACCCTCTTTAATTTTAAATACACTTTTTCAAGTGCAGAATCAGAGCCAGAGGCAATATTCCAGCATCTGTCTCCCAGCTGTCATACACAGCTATAAAATATTGTCCTCACCTCAACTCACTATCCCCTTGCTTCCATCTCCAGGCATCACATTAGCGCTTTTCACTAAAGCATGTGTCAGTTTGGGTTCAGTTTACTTTGACCGCTCCTTTCCTTTCAGATGGCCAAACCCCAAGACCTTTCCAGGATACAGCTCCCTGTTTTCTAGATCTGGCATTACTTACCCGCAAAACTCTTCATTTGAATTAATTAAAAGATAATTTATGTTGATGGGCCCAGGTCTAATTTGCTCTACATGTGAATAAAAAAAAAATTGAGACAAGATGGGGATGCAGCCTCTAACAACCGTACACCAGCAGTTGTGGAAATGGGAGGAGCACGGGGGGAATGGACTGCAGAAAGTGGCCAGACTTTGTGTATTCCCTGAACAGTATGTCCTTTGGCCACGGCCTGAGAGAGAGAGAGAGATACTGGGTCAGACAGACCACTGGTTTGGCCCAGTGAGGCTTTTTTGTGCTCTTAATTATGGCAGCTATGCTCACATCTTCATTCATAAGTACACTACTGCTTTTAGTTATATGAAAAGATTGTCAATTCCTGCTTCTCTATTTTTATACTTAGCATACTGCAAAACACTGATTTCTAACATACCCTAACCACCTGATCGATAAAGATCTTACGCATTGGGTTGTTAATGAAAGAACTCAGGGGTTAATGTAAGTTTAGGTCCTTACGGATCTTTATGATCCATAAGGAACGGAAGTTTTTACATTAACCCCTAAGTCCCTTTCCGGTGTTGACGCATTCAACTTAGCCTACTGCATAGGCATTAAAGGAGTTCATGTTTCTCTCTTTAATGCACCTAGTTTGCATCATCAGCACTGATCCATTGGGCTTTTTATGCTTGTGTTATTTATTAGGTCCCCCTGAACCTCCTTGCTGGGCTTGACCTGTTACAGTTAGCTTTGTGCAGCTGAATAGCTCTACTGGCCAAGGAGGAGAGGGAAGGGCCTCACCCACACAGGCAGCTGACCAAGAGATGTGCCAAGGAGGGTAGGCAGGCACAACCAGGCAGTTTTCACAGAATCACAGA
>VZTV01079065.1:0-10688 GCA_013400875.1 Anhinga rufa
CCGCCTCACCGCAAGCCGGTAGCCCCGGCGGCGCTGCGGCGGAGGGCGCTGCCCACCTGTGCATAGGTACACCCCGTCCCCGCGGGGAGCGATCGCGGGGGGCGGCCGCGCTTTTAAACACCAAGTGCGATGAAATAAGGGAAACGAGCAGAGATGCCGGCGCTGGCCGTGCCGGCTCGGGCTGGCGGCGCATTTGGGCACGCTGCTTCCCAGCGCCTGTCAGCGGGCCCTGGCCGTCCCTGCTCTTAACCAAAGGTGCCGGTGCTGGAGGCCGGTTCCCACCCAGGCCGGTGGTTTTACGAATCGGCGAAAAGGAAGTTTCTGTCTGACAGCCGTTAACACCTGTTGCTGCGTGAACCGGCGGCGGAGCCTTGTTTTGGTTATTGATAGACTGACAGTCATCCTTCCTTCTACATTTCAGCGGTGTCTGACCTAAGCTAATGTTTTGTCACGGACGCTTCGTCCACAAAACCTTGACATCATTCCCGTCTCCTCACTCGCAGCTAGGTCGCACAGCTTGAATGCTAAACTCTTTCCACATTTCACCACTTCTCATGTGGCGGGCGAGCGGGTGGCTCGAGTGAGCGGCAGCGAGGTCCCCGCGTCCCCTGGTTCTTCTGGGGTTTGTGCCCCAGCCCCACAATTGCTCCAGGCAGTTCTCTGCCTGCAGGGCCTGTGCGGCGGCACCTCGAGTGCCCGCTCCGGGGATGCCGGGGTTTGTTATACGACTGTGCCCCTGCTCGGTTCTGCTCCCACGGAGGTGGGTCCCCACTGCTTGTATCAGTCTTACATCAGTTTAAGAAAAAAACCCCAACTAGTTGGAATATAATTTAAAGAAAGCCTCCAAGATGGAGATGGAAGCAGAAGTGCAGACATGGGAGAGGATCGGGCCCAAGTTTGGGTGAAGTTTGGTATCAGGCCAGGCCTCAGAGCCCATGTCTGTTGTCTCCCAGCCCAGCGCTCTCCCCTCGCTGCCCGTGTGCAGCCGTACGCAGATCATAGCTTAGTCACATTATTGCATATTAGGGGAGACATCAGGATGCGCCTAGTGCTTTACGTCATTAGCAGCAAGTAAAGAGCTTTTGTCATTGCTGCTGACAGTATCATCTGTGCTGATATTTTTTTTAGTCTCCATTAAACGTATTTTATTGTTATTAAAAATGAAGAGGATTATTAATTATTTCAGTAACCATCCAGTGGCTGATTCGCAGTTCTCCAGCATACCTCAGGAAAACTAGTTTGAGGACCTGACATCCAGCCCTGTTCTCAGCACATTACCATTGGGTAAGCTATAGGTGACCCCAGGAAGAATATATCCATTTTGCTGGGGCAGAGAGGAAAACCAACGTATCAGCAGTTCTGCTGGATAGTGCTCTGTCCTCCCAGACCAGCATCTTTTTTATTGCCCGTTGTAACCAGCATCAGACTGCGCTGTTAACTGCGGTGGAAATGATACCTTTCCAAAGGTTTTCACCCCACACAATTCTGCCTCCCCTTGGCCCAGGGAATTGCCCTCCCTTTGGCTGTGGGGTTGCCCGTAGGGATGGGACATACAGGGGTGGGATGTGAGGCAGCTTGACATGTGCTGCTGGAAACACAGCTCAGCTCAGCACTCAGCGAGAATGTTACAACGCCTCGCGCGTCCTGTGGATGTTAGCAAACCAGAGGGGAAACCTCCTGCGTACTCCTGACTCTGCAGATAGCGAAGTCACCTTGTTACTCACCGTCACTGCTCTGGCGCTCCAAAAATTGCCATCAAAATATGTTCTGTGCTAATACGGTTGTCGGGAGTGGAGCAGCTGGAGGCCTCCCACAGTGCTCTTTGAGGAGCAAAGCACGGTTGAGCTTTCGCCTCTGTTGTAGGGGAAAGCTCCAGTAACTGGAGCTCTTGCTGGTAACGTGTGCCGGGCAGTGCGCATTAACCTGCTGAGCATTACCCAGCTCTGCCTACCTTTTGGAGGAAATGGAAGGGTAGGATTTCTATCACTTGTACGTGCTACTCTGCTACAGCTCTGAATGGCGTTTTACAAAATAGATAATGATGTCTCATTGCTCTAGAGAGTTTCCAAACTAAATTAAGATGAGAACGATGGGAAGAGATGGCCATACAATGAGGTGCAGATGCTGAGAAGAGGGATAACGAGGGGGAGGACAATATGATTATGTCCTTTCAAAGCAAACGCCTCAGGGCAGCTACTTGTGGGGACAGAGTGTAAAAGGGAGATGGGGAAGATGTGACTCATAAAGATGGCATCTGCACAGGGTTCAAGTCCCCTCTCAAGAGCAGGCGTGTCTGCTGTGAAACATTTGTTGACTCTCAGACCTGTGCAAAGAGACTGCCTCGACCCATGCTCAGGAGCTCTCAAGGCCAAAGAGGTCAGGTGGCTTAGCATGAGGCCATGCTGTCATCCCCGGGGTCTGCAAGGCTGGGATGGGTCAAGCACCCTACGGCCCAGGCCACAGGGCTTTAGCTCTTTGCAAGCACATGCAGGATGCTCCAAACATCCAGAATCGAGCATCTCTATATGCATCTGCTCAAATCTTGTTATGATGGCAAGTTTTAAAACTAATGTGAGAGGAAGAAGTGGACAAGGTTTTATTTAAAATAACCTCTTCCTCCTACCTCCCCAAAAGGGGTGCAATGAAAGAAAAAGCTGAGGGACGTGTTGGAGGAGGGGATTCCTGATGAGTAACTTCAGATGAGTGAAGAGGGCCTGGGGGAAAGGAAAGGTGTCAGGAACAGCTGGGTTGGCTGTGGGAGGTATGCAGAGAATCGGGATTTTGTGTTGTTTAGTTAGGCATGAGGAACCAGAGAAGATATTTTAGGAGTGTGTGCAGGCGATTTAGTGCTGCGAATGGGGAATGATTTTTGCAACAGAGCACTGAGCAATGTGTGATGCAGGTTCCAGCTGGAGCTTGAGGAGAATGAGGTTACCCACAGTGAGGAGATGGGTAACAAAGACTGTTTTTTTTTTTTAAAGTGAACTAAAAAATAAAATTTCAAGGAGAGTTTAATCATTATGGCTAGGTTCTTAAGGGATGCAAGACCTTCTCCACTAAAGTTCTCTGTGTTATGCTCATTTATACCTGCTGAAAGTCTGGCTGGTGATGTGCAAAGACACTCTGCTTTGTGCCAAGGGATCAAAACGACATGTAACCAGCCCAGGATGGCTGGGGAGAGCAGTAGCTCTCATTGCGTCACCCAACCGAGCTCTGCTCTGTATTTCTTGGCCTTAGGTCTGGGACCTGGGCCAATGTGGATTAAATTGGTGAGGGCACAGACAAGGTTAACGATAAAGTTAATCTCCCATTGCTGATTGGTGAGGGAACCTCACAACTTGTGGCTTTTGTTCATTTGCAGTTAACAGAGAAGCGAAGCAGAAGGAGGCCTCCTCCTTATTTCCAGCCTGGGTCCCATCACTGTAGGAAGATTACCTCAAAGTATCACTCTTTTCACTGATCTGTGCAGCACTTCTCCCACAAGGGTGGCAGTTTGCTTAAACCGAAAAGGGATTTCTAGAAGCAACCATGGGAAATTGTAAGCCGGTCTCAGTGCAGTTAATAGTTTATATTTAATCAATGAAACTGTCCACTTTTCTGTTTTCGTCTCCTCAGTCCCGCCTTCTCTTGGCTGGCACCAAAGAGTGGGACATCATGGGCACGAACAGCATGATCAGAGTTTGAGAACCCTAAAACTAAGGTGATTTTTTAAACTCTGGAACCAGAGAAAGCAGAAACGAAATAGAGGATCAAAGCAGAATTTTTGGCATGTGTGATTTCTCTCAGAACAAGTCCTTTGGGGCATTAAGGCTGGGGCTCTCGGGACAATGGCTGCCTTCTTGACCCAATGTACAAACCATGAAGCAATACCCTGCCAAGGAATGGCCACACATTTTGCAATCTGCACCCACAGGTTTCATTGCCAGAGATTTCATTGCCAGAATTCAAGATGGCTGATTTTTCACCTCCTGAAACAGGCTACTGCCAAAATCAATTGTGTTGAAATTTTTCCTTCAGCACGTGTAAGCCCCTAGTGTTCACCAAGCGGAATGGAGGAGAGAGGTAAAGATAGAAAAGCTGTGGCTGTTCATGCACTTTGGCGTTTCGCTCCCCAGTGCCCTGATGTTCTGCCACCCGTAACAGGACATACATACCCGAATTGGACTTGCTAATGCAGACCTTGGGAGAAGTCACAGGAACTGGAATATCTTTTTGCATCAGCTAAAAGGCAAGAAATCCTCCCTCCTGCCCCTGCATGACAACATCTCCTTTTTGCAGCCTGTCCTGTAAAATGCAAATACGTAAATTTTGCTCCTTGCTGGCCTCTTCCTCCTACTGGATAGAGAGATACATAAAAAGAATGTAAATCACTGAGAAATACTTTGACAGCTGGCACCTGATTCTTTCCTGAGTGCCCTAATGGTCACTCTTCGGCAGCTCTTTGCTGATTCATGAAGACTGCTAAGAGAAAGTGTGTGTGACTTATCTTTTATGGAGTGTAATAAAAAGAGGGAAGTGCCCTGTGTGGCTGGAACTGCAGTTCTGTGGTCTGTCTCTGAGATGCTCCATTAGCCTGCTGCTGGCAGTGATGACACAAAAATTGGAGATCCCCAATTGTACCATTAACATGAACAGATTGAAAAAACAAACCAGAATGTAACAGGGAGCCTGTGCTTTTTTTCTCTGCTTGTATGAAAACTCACTAGAGGAGAAGGATGGTTCTGTTCCCTTGCATATTGGCATAGGCTGCACAAAAACACAGCTCTGTTTTTATTAGGATTCTCCCATATTATGTTAGATCTAGACTTACTTCTTGAGCTGAAGCCTTTGAACCATCACTCTCTGGCTATATTTTTGGCTAGGCTATCTGATACTTGTGATTGAACAGATTATTAATCATGGCCTCTCACCTGTATATTTTAAAACAGTGACTACTGACAGTTCTGCCAGCCTTAGGGAAGGGTCTTTCATTTGCCATAAACAATTATGGCCTGAAAAAAAGTCCTTCCTTGCAGAAAGATGGATTAAGTTCTTATTTTGAAATGCAGTCTAAATGGTCCTGATGTACTGAAATGTTACAGCTAATATAAGCAGACGAGTCAATTTACAGCTTTCATACTACATTTTAAGAAACAAAACAAGCAGACAAGACAGCACAATAAATCTGCCTGGTGTCCCAGTCTGGTTGTTAATTGAACACAGTTGTATCAGATAACTGGATGATGCAGCTTCCTAAAAAAATAGGAAACGCACGAATTTTGTCAAGATCGTGAACTTGTCCAAAAAGAAGTAGAGGACAGACTTTAACAATATATCCTCTGGGAAAAAAGCCTGTGAGCCAATGAAGAAGCATAGCTGTGGATGTGCTATCCTGTGTACACAATACAAAGTTCCTACGAGAACAATCCCTATGATACTAGAAAACAGGATTGAAGGGAGCAAAAGAAGAAAGAGGTATCATTTGTGGATAAATGATTTTTAAAAAATAGGAATTTACAATTTAACTATCACAGTTAAGTGTATAAAATGTATGGCTTCTTTGCTTTAAGAGACAAACAAGTTTTAGTATAAAACAAAACTTTTGCTGGGAGTTTAGTAAATATGTCTGGAGACACTGGGATTTTGGCAGAGTGTAACTCCTGGAAGAGTGTGAAAGTGGTTTTTTTTCTGTTTATGTGTCTTCATGGAAAACTGGACAAAACAAGTAAGCTGCAAATGAAAGCAGAAGAAAACACATGGAGCTATTGAAATAGGTTAGGATCTGATTTCAAATTTAGGAATAAATGCACACATATGCACATATATATATACATATCTATGTGAATGCACACGCACATGTACACCATATATATAGATATGGCACATATGTAAATGCTTATATATATATTTACATAGACAGGCCTAAATGAAAGAAAGGGACATTTAAGTCAGATACTACCAAAACTTTATAATAGTAACATCTTTCTAATATTAACGTGGAGCACTAGGGTCACCTGGGAAGTGTGTAGGCTTTCCAGTATCGGAGGATTTTAAAAACAAGCTGGATGAATGTGTAAGGTGTGATGTAAGTATTGCTAATCCCACCTTGGGGTAGAAAAATGGACTAGGTGTCCTTGAGGTCTCTGTCAGCCAGCACTCTTTCCTGTGACTCTAGGATATAGCCAAAGGATAGGTTAGGTGTTACACATCCACATCTGATGAAGTATAAGAACAATAGCCTGTGATTTGCAGATGCAGAGACTCTTACTACTGAGCACGGAGGACAGCTCCTCCCTAGCTCACCTACAGGAAGAGAGAACATGGGCTTGGAGGTAGTTCCTGGCAGAGCAGCCAAACTGTATAGACGGGGCTGATCAGCCTATTTCTCCCCTGCCTTACTGCTTCACATTCTGACTTATGTCCCCTTTATAGCCTTTGGCTAGGCTTTGTGTCTCTAAAGCTGTTAGTAAAGACAATTATCTAAATATAAATGGCAGATGTACAGCTTTGGGACAGCACACTCTGACTCAGAATCATCTTCGTACTGCTCTGTCACGTTCTTCCACCTGCATCTAGATTGCATATTGAGTCATATTGACAGTGTAGTTGGCTAAAAAGTAAGAGACCTTCAGTAAAGGACATTTAAAAAAAGAAATCTTAATTTTTCTCCGGTCTTTCAGAATGCGTGTATGAACTAGTATCAGATTGACTAGATTTTAGACAACATCACAGAGGTTTTGCATCATTTACAGGATGCAGCATAGATGCTGGACCAAGGACTGAAAGCTGCAGGAATAGGCTTCTACCACTGCTGTTTGGTCACAGTCAATTCACTGTTAATCTCCCCTTGCCTCAGTTTCCCCATATTTAAAACTGGGATGAGAAATGTTGTCTGCTTCTCACAGGGAGTGGAATGAGCATAATCAGCAATTCAACAGCTCTTAGGAAATACAGTATGATATACCAGTGTGGAGCTGTAGAGTATTCAGACCAGAGAACCCTTATTTGTAAGACCATTCTTAACGTTATGATTTGTTATGCTTTATCAATTGTTATTAAGTGTCAAAATGAGCCAAGAGATACAATGAAAAGTAAAGGGAAAGTGAGTTTTAATTGCTCTTTAACCAGCCCATTTTCAGCTTCCCACAACAATATGGATCCCATGTGGCCATTGTCAGAGCCCTGCCCCAGCGCTTTCTCAACATACACCAGGCAATTGCACCAGTACATGCTTGACAAGAGTTTGGATGTACCTCCGTGCTGTTTCTCTGCTGTGCCTTGAGTTGCTGCTGCTGTCCTTTCTGTCTGTCACAAACATCTTTCCCCTGCATTGCTGTAAGTACCCATGAATGAAGCCAGGGACTGGCTACAACCAGGAGAAAATAGTAGGAGAGGACCAATTAGGACCTTTAATTAGCAAAACAAACAAACAGAACAAAACAGCCACATTATTTTAAAGGAGGGGATTGACCATTCAAACATGCCTTATGTTACATGTAATCAGTAAAAACGTACCACAGCCATATTTGAAGAGCCCTTAAAAATGTCCTGTTACTTGCTTACCCCATGTTGCCATGTAAAGAATATGCAGGACAGTTGCTGAAGATTTCTTTGAGGACTGTGTTTAGGATAAGACAGCAGTCTGCCTGTTTTATTTTTAAGCACTAAAGATCTCCCATGACAAAGCACGGAATGTACAGTGCTGGAAGAAACCCACTGCAGTAAGTCACAGGTGTGCCTTTTATGAGCAGGTGAAATGCATGCAGCATTTCATAGAGAGAACTTATTCTTAAGGTGTACATTTTCAGTTCAGAAGCATTAGATATTTAAGCAGGTGTGTATTCAAAATAAGAAAACATCAGATTTCTTTTTCTCTTACATGCTTTTCGTAGGAGTGGCTTGATTTTCCACTTGTTCCTGATGTTCCTGAGATAAAAACAGAAGCAGGGAATTACCCTACTCTACAACGTACATTTGATCCTTATAGGGTTTTTGGGTTTGCTTTCTGTGAAAGCTGCATTCCAAACAACGGTTTCTGCTCATGAATATAGAATGATATTATTACTGTAAATGTAACATGTTATTTTACATTTTAATTGGGGAGCTGGTTTTCTTCCCGAGTAAGTGCCCATCAGCATTAGATGACACACAATTAAAGCAGAGTGTCAAAACCTAATTTTCTAAGGCAAATGTTTAAAATCGCATATGTGCCTATTTTTGGATCAAAACCCCTTATCAAGCCATACACTGGCTTTCCCAGCAAATATGAGTGTGCAGACCAAGGCAGTATGAATCATCAGCTTGCCTCTGATCAGAGTTCAGGGTATATTCTGGTTTGTGTATAATACTAATTGAGTTTGGCTTTGCACCTGAAAGCACACACTTTATTTTGACTGCATGGGAATATCATACGAGGAAAGACTGTTCTATATTTCAATTAAATTTACTGTACATTTGAGGAAATCATTAAGAGTATTTTTTTCCCTCAAGGCTGCTGCAAGCTTACATTTTGGTTCACGGGAGATGAATGCTATTCCTAAGACTAAAAATGGTATTTCATTATTCTGTAATATTTATGTCACAGTACTACTTAGAGCCTCCGCTTGCTGTTCCTGTAAAATTCTTCCCAAATTCACTAAATCATAATAATCTCAAAAGTCACTATTTGCACGTGCTTAGCAGATGGTTCCTAAGAGATGGCTGCTTAAGCCACCCTGTATTTAGCATGCTCGGTTTGGGGCTTTGCAATTGCTTTTTTTGGAAGCCAGGGGCTGCTCTGGTCCCTGGCAATTCTGCTAAGTCCAGGGAGATTGTCTTCCTGTTTTTTTTTCCATGCGTCCTCCTCTGATATCATGGAAGGTGAATTAGTCTGACTCGAATGGAGAGGAACAGAGGGTCCATGGAGATATAGAAATCTTAGGAAGCTGGTGGGGAATAATGCTGCATAAGGGAACTGGGACCAGCAGGTGGGATATAACAGTAAGAGAGTGAATCCCAGGCTTGGGGAACACATTACTTACAGGAGTGGAAAATGAACAGGGACATGTGCCTATAACCACCACCATACACCCCCCTCTTTTTATTCCTGGGTCTCTTCTGTTGCCAGAGAAGAGTAATGACAATCACAGTAAAGGGAGTGTTTCATCCTCCCTTGGAAAGTTTCCCTCTCAGCTTGTGAGGTCAAAGTCTGTGTATGAAGAGTTCAGGTCTGCCAATGGGTCCTCTGAGACAATTCTGCATGCAGGAATTAATGTGGGGGAGGGGAAGGCATTTGCTTTAAAAACACACCCTCCTCCCCAGCCCTGTTCCAGAATTTTTATACAAATATATATATATATTTAAAGAGCATTCAGGTTGCAGAGTCAAGCACTGAAATGTTCAGAAACACCTAATCTGAGATGCCAATACGACCTTAATTTGGCCTCAGTCTGCACACACATTTTACTTACATGGTAATGCATTAGCTTTTTTTAGGATTAAGTCCTTTCTTTTTAGGTGTCCAGGATCAATTAGGGAAGGAGTCAGAGTTGCATATGGAATGAGTCTGTTCCCTGGAGGCCAGACTCTGTGTCATCTGCTGTAGGTGCTGGAAGGAAGCTGTGACTGGAAAGAGGAAAGAGGAAGAGGAAAGATTCATGAGTTATGTAGCTGTATATCCTCTTGCAAATCAGATTTTGTCCTTGCTTCTTACTGCTATGCCTGACTGCGTGGGGACTCTAATACTTGAGAGCTGGGAAGCACGATTTTGCCTAGGTAAAAGTATGGCAGGAAAGGGCTTGAGCGGGGAAGAGCTGCAGTAAGGTGGGTGAACTCAGCCTTAGCTTCTGAAATTTGTTATCTGTCTTCTTGTCAGGGCCAGGACATCCTCTGAGTGAAAGAGAAAATGAAGATAAGTGACACTAATCCCTGGGTCACTGATCTGTAGCCGGAGGTCCAGGTGGCTTGGAATGGCCCAGACAGAGGTGAAACGCTGCAGCTCGAGAGAGGAGGAAAGGGAGCGGGATATGAGGAATGGCCAGGCTTTGGCACAATCAAGCTCACAGATGTGAGAAAAAAGGTAATGAGAAAGGGAAACCTTCAGTACGGTGGAGTTCAGGGTCAAGAGAGATTGCTAAGCTCCACTGTCTCTCAGTAAAGCTTCATAATTTCTTCCCATTTGCCATTGCTGAAGCTCTGCCGCTTTCAGCAGCCATTGGGGATGCCACCAGCCCGATGATGCATCAACCACCACAGGCTGTAAACACAGAGGATTACTGGGAAAAAAATGTCGATTAGTTCTTGCAAAGAAAACAGTGCCTTCCATTTACACTGACTGTGATGTTGTAGATTCCCCTTGCCTCCAGTTCTTGAGAAGAGCCAGCGAAGGAGCTCGCTGGCGCACTGCTGACGTGCTGGGCCAGATCCTGGCCCTGTGGCGATGGCGAGGCAACATCCCCGCTTCTTCTGGGCAGGTGCACGAGGCGTCGTCACGCCCTGCTTCCATATCAGATGCTGAGTTTTCTGCTATGCCTTGTTCTCCTTTACTCTGTCCTCGGTTTCCCTCTCCTCCCCCGCTCCCCACCTCCTCCCCTCAGACCCTGCTGTGGGCTCCCACCGCCTCGGCCCGCCACCCCCACAGGCAGCGGGAGCCCCGCGCCCTTCCCTTCGGCGGTGAGGTAAAACGGCCGAAGAGGGGTGCCGGGGAGGGAAGGCGCCGGCGGCTCCCGCCC
>VZTV01079066.1:0-30036 GCA_013400875.1 Anhinga rufa
TTGCATAGAGAGTGACCCTTCTCTTGGCATAGCCATTTAAGGGCCTCCTTGAGCAGGGATGGGACATATGGCTTCAGGACACTGCATCTCGCCCGCCACCCAGCATCATATGGGATCTAGAAGCATGAACACATACCGTTATCTCTGAAGCCAGGCAACCATGGCTGATGGTTTCAGAAGAGGATTTTACAAGATAAACTACGTTGCGGCACAGACTAGTACGTTACATGACTACTGGCTGCACGTTATTCAATTTACTGTTTGGGCCAGTCATAACACACACAAGATAAATGATCTTTTTGACAATGTAGTTTAAAGGAGACATGATTCAGCCATCAGGAATTCCACTCTCCCAGTAAATGTGTCAGTGGAACAACGCTGGGAGAAGTACTCTGAGCAATGCTGTTAAAATGCCACTCAACACACAGGAAAGGGCTATTATTAACATTATTATGACCTTGCAGAGATCGGGATTTGTCCGAGGATGGTGGTAACAGATGCAAAATCCTGCTGTTCACTGCCTTGAAAACATCTTCTAACTGGCCATTGGTGGAAGAGCACCCAGAAGAAACACAGGTAACAGCACCATGTGAATTGAGTGGATGATTTAACATATTCAGGAGACAGACCTGGTGACTTCAGGGATTTTTCCCATTTTATTTGCACACGGACTTTTATACTGTGCTTATCACATCAGTGCACCCAAACTCTTAAAAATTGTGGGGTTTTTTTAGACAGAAAAAAGCTTAATAGCAAGGTAAACTTCTAAATACAATATATACATGCTTCAAACATCCTAATTTTTAGTTTCTATGAAAATAAAAAATTTTTAGAACAAAGATGCAAATCCCCTGTTTTGCCCTGTGATGAATAAGGCTGGGGTCACTCCGAGAATTCTCTGGGTACCAGCTAAGGCAGTCACCATCACAGGAGAGAACGTGACATTTCTTGGCCAATGGGGTTTTATCCTCCCTTCTGCTAATAGATTGGCAATAAATGTTACAGGAACTTAAGCTCTATCTGTACACGCACAGCACAAATAAAATTCTTTGAAAATTAAAATCTTTTGTGAAAGGGCAAGTACACAACAGTGTAGTTGAGATACAGCCCATGCCTAACAGAAATATAGGAAATATTCTGCCTTCTTCATAGCTAGGGAAGTCCCCTTGTTGGTCATCTGACCTTTTTTTTCCCTGAAGTGTGAAAATCATAGGTCTAAGTTTAAACACCACTGGGCCACAATGTTTTTTAGTTATTTCAAACATTCTCTCCATCCTCCCAATAATGTACAAGGCATGGTTGTACGGAGGAGGAATCAGACAATTGAAAATCAACTGCCTCACATATACCAGCTTCTGGTTATCTCCTGTATTTATGAGTAACTAAAGCCCTTAGAAACCTTTACTTAAGACATTTGGGGATATCTGCCTTGTCCCAAATGAAGCTCTTCCCTGAGGACTGGGGAAGCTTTGATGCCAAAAGCAGGAGAAAAAGAATGAGAATAGAAGATCTGAGGAAAAAAGAGCAAAATAAATCAAATGCCAATTACGTTAATGGCCAAAAAGAGTCTTCAGGTATAATAAAATATACCCATACATTATACTGGACTAGCCTTGCAAGGAGCTATTTTCCTACTTGAGATATATCCTGGAGGACTGGAGGTGAGAAGTAGAGTCTCAACCTTGTGGAGGCTTCCCACATTAGGACTAAAATTATAATGGAAAAAATGTCAAATAAAATGATTTCACTCCCAGAGCAGCAGAAACAATGTACTTTGTTCTCACAAATTGGGACCAGGTAGGTTGGCACACGGTCTTTGGCAAAGAAACAATTTAGCCTCAAATTTGAGACCAGAGCAATAGCATTAGATCACTTACTCGGACTTAAGTTGTGAGCAGCTGTTTGGCTTTTATTTCACACAAAAGCTTATACTGTAAAAGGAATTCCTGGCCCATATTCAAATGCTATATTTGCTCGTAAGCAGTGTTTCTCATTTTAGTCCTGATAATGCAATGAAATCAGCGATGAAAAATTTTTACAGAAGAGATGCAGAGGAAAAAAACTATTTCTTTTTTAAAGACTTTGGGTTTTTTGTGTGTTGAAATGCAATATTTAGACCTTGAGTTTTCACCATGTGGAAGATTTAATCACCAAGCTTCTCCTCATTTTAACTAAGTGTATAATGAAAGGTACAACCGTCTCCTCTCCCTGACAACCCTGGGCAAACATCAGATTTGCTGTGTGTAAACAGTTTGCTTTCCCACCCACCCAAGTTCCTTCCAAGAAAGGAATATATGAACTTTTATGGAAAACATAGTTTCTGTTATATAGACAGAACCACCACGTGCTACAGTCATATTCATTCCATAGAAAGAATAGGGTATTTCCTGTAGTAAGTGTGAATGATCAAAACAATATAATCCTTTTTACTGCCATGTATCTGACCTGCACCGCACAGCTTCCAGCAGAAATACGCTCAGGCAGTCGCAGTTAAAATTGCTAGCTGAGGTCTTAATGGCCATATTTAAGAGCTCTGATAAATAAAAGCAATTAATGACTAACTTAAGAGCAGCATTTCTGTCTCCGTCTGAAGAATTAGGCTTCCAGCCATAACGTTAATCCGCGTCAAGTCTGAATCCAATTAACAAGCAGGAGCATGACAACTAATGTGAAGGCATTGATAAAAAAATTAAAAAAATAAAATAAAATCAAAGAGCACCAGCACTTTCAGGCTGGACACGGGCAACAATTGCACAAGCTTCTGGGCAACCCTGTGAAATATAAAAAGCTACCCCAGAGATTAATTACAACTGCCATCAGAAAGCAAGACAACTCAATTCTGAGATACATGGCCAGAGAGATACAAAATCTCCCTTTGGTCATGCTCAGCCCTAGGTGGCCAGGCTGCAGAGATCGGAGTCGGGGTGAAAGAGAGCTCGCTCCAGGCTGGGAACGTGCACGCTAAGTATACGACTAGCGGTAAGACTGAGTATAAAACAGCTGTAGGAAGACTGGGGGGTGGAGGAAGGGGAAGGTACGTTGGTATGCATAAATACATAGTTGAGATAGCAGAAAGCATGCTGACATTTCTTTGGCACATGTCGTGCCTCAGAGGTGGCTGGCACGAGGTGGGGAACAGGCACAATTAACGCAACGGCATAAGCCAACACTCAAAAGTTGCAAAGGCAAACTCTTACAGCTCTTTTCTACCATGTTTTGGGCCCACTCTGGCCCAGAATTCAGCGGCAATGGTTGTTTTTATCCAAGCACAAAGAGGGGATGATATATTGCTCACACATCTGGGGAATGTTTTAGTAACAACTTCATTTTAGACCAAAGTCGTCTTCTGGGCCAACGCATTGCACCAAGCTGCTTCCAAGCACACGGCTCAGCCGACAGCTTTCCAAGATGCGAGGTATACTGTGGAGCTCTGCAAGTGCACATACCAAAATTACCACCGTAATTTGTTTAACCATGTTCATTTGCTTACTTGGTGCATCTTAATTGATGAATAGTTTGTTTTATTTGGCTGCGTCAGGATCACCAGTCTTGCAAACAGCTCAAAAAAATCCATAATGAAGAAGTGACTGACTTTGCTCAGCTGCTTCTTCCAGATGCTTAATTTATTACCAAACAGCCAAAGGCATCAGAGGTACTTAGACCATTTTCAGCTCCAAAGTTTTGGTTGTCTATAAAGCAATAGGTCTATATATCTCTTGATATGACACATTCTTTCCCATTTTAAAGTAAAGAAAAAAGGAGGATGAATAGGATAGAAGGCAGCAGTGCGGGAGATGAACAGTGTTTTTTTTTTGTTTGGTTGGTTTTTTTTTTAATTTATTTTTTTTAAATAGTGAAAAGCATCTCAGAGATCAAACAGGAAATTTAAATTATTTCTGACAATCCCAAAGGTGCAACTTTTTACCTCCAGATACTTGAATTCCTATCACCTGTGCATTTTAGAGATCAGCTAAACAATGCTGGATTGCCAGTTTAACTTACCAAATGATATCCAGGGAAGGTTCAAAGGTTTAGCGGAGATGAGGTATTGTTGTTCTTTAAAAGTTGAGATAAGATGAAAAGAAAGAGGCAATTATTCTGAGCAAAACTATCCAAGATGTTACTAAGCTTGGATACTACCATCAGTTTCCACTTGCATTTTAAAATGTCCAAGTTCAAGAAAAACAGTGCAGAATATGGTGGAAGAGGGACACAAGGCCAGAGAAATAAGAGGGAAACACACAAAGCACTTGTCTTTCCTTTGTTCGGTGTTAGGGACAAGCACAGTGGTGGGATCGTGTGGACCGAAGCTGCAGATGAGTGGGCATGGGAGAGACGGCGCATCCTTTCGTCACAGTAAGGGACAAGAGATTTGCAAAACAGAATCAACACATTAAGATTTCGCTTCCCAAATATATCAGTTTGAGGCTTGATTGAACCATTTTATCATTTTATGAGCCATTTTGTTTACAGGCCGCTGTTTTCCCAATCATATGCTCCAGATACTGCATGAAGACTTTTGCTAACTCTCCAAGTCTACCTTGTTCTTGAAAGACGGTAAAAAAAGGCAAGTCTCTCCCCAAAGCAGGGCAGTCGGGTTGGCCTTCATCTTTCACTGATTAATATACGATGCCTATTGCCACATCTTGCCAAGTTTTTAACTAAAATCAGACCTGGACTTAAGATGCAACACAATAAGCCGAATCCTGCTTTCAATTTTGCTTTCTGGATTCCAGGATGCACTTCTAAACTATTGATATTCTGCCTGTAATTTCACCTGAGGACCTAAGAGTACTTCAAGTAGAAACCTCGAGAGTCCTGCATCAATGTAGATATATTGCTGCCTAAGAATTGGGTTGGTGTCATTTGATTTGATATTAATCGATATTCATATTCAGCCTTTCAGCATTTACTGCATCCACAGCTGAGTAATGTACAGCCAGTCTGTGTTACAGGATGGGCCTCTGAGAGATTTAGGGAGTACCGAACAATGAAGCCCAGTCTGAAAGCAAACCCGAACGCCAACACTTCCACTCACTGTAAGCTTTAGAAAACATGTAAAAAAATCTCGTTGAAGAGCAGAAACACCTATAGATCCAACAGGTTATTATAGAAACTAAATACGGGTCTGTAGCACTAGACTCATGCAAAGTACCAAAAACCGGTATTTTTTCCTCCCCTCTAAATTTTTCTAGAGTCTCAGTATTCAGCTTCTGGATTTTCCAGATAATGATACACCGCAAAGCCAGAGTAAATCCCCAACCTGTATTTTGTTTTGCAGCCACAGCATCTCCACGTTATGCTAGTGCTACACTTCAGCCAGCTCCACACGTGGCTGTGCGTCCCCTGCAAAACATACCGCTGCCTGCTGTCTTGGAGCAACGCTGCCATGCAGCAGAGAGCAGGCGCCTCACAATGCACACTGCCATTGAAAGAATTGATGCTAAATTAATCTGATACGGAGCAAT
Source organism: Anhinga rufa (assembly GCA_013400875.1). Classification (NCBI taxonomy): domain Eukaryota; kingdom Metazoa; phylum Chordata; class Aves; order Suliformes; family Anhingidae; genus Anhinga; species Anhinga rufa. Next base: position 5,469 of record VZTV01079066.1, read on the forward strand.
GACATTTACGGAACTGGGGAGCAGAAAATCTTGCCCCCAGGGGGATACTGCTGGGGAGCCCCATGCCCCTGGGAAGTGCCTTCTCCCGCAGAGGAACCTCATGGGAGTCTCTGGTCAGGTTTGTCCATCAGTGCCGCACACTCATGAGTAGTTGTACAGACCCGTAACCAGGAAGCCTGCTGCAACCACAGCTAAAATTTGTCCTAAACCAGACTTTTGGCTGGGAGGGAGATGTTCCCTTACCCAGAGGCAGAGAGGTACAATAACCCATGCTACCCGGGTGAAAGAAAAAAATAAATAAAGAATGACATCTGGTTTCTGCACAACTTGGCTGTCAAACCTCTCTCTTGCTGATGTTTCTGTTTCTTATCTTTTTCCTTGCATTTTGAGCTAAAACAAGTTCCATCTGAGTGAAGGAGCTGGCTGCCATGGGGGTCAGCCCCGACAGGCTCCCCACACCCCGGGTCCTAGGCAGGGAAACCCACAACAGCATCTTCACCGTGTCCAGCCTGGTGCCAGGCACCATCCCATTTGGCATAAGTCTCCCCTAACCCTTGGCATCGCTTCACCTCTATTTTCCTCAAAAGTGACCCATGGTCTTCCTCTTGGAGATGAAAAAAATCTTACCAAGGGTCACAACTCTGTCTCTTCTCTCCTTTCCACAGCTCTCTCTAAACCCCTCCTGCTGCTGACAAAGACCATTTTCCACCTTCATTTTCTTCTGGCACTGTTAAATTATATGTGTTTACATTTGCTGTAATATCATAGAGTAAATCTTGCAAACACTCTGTCTGAATCCATATAATAATAAATCAGATCCTCCAAGAAACTGTGTCACTTGTATAAAATGGGAAAGTCTAACAAAACCCAAATTATCCAGCTGTTCCCCACGTCCCTCCAGCAGCTCCTCAGCCACCTAGGAAAGCTGCTATTGCTCTGAATGACAGGGGGACATTAACAGCCCAATGCAAGCCAGCTGATTGACAAGCTCCTTTCCTTTTGTGTCTGCTTTTGCTCAGTAAACCGTTTAAAACATGTCAAACAAATACTGCAGTTCAACAGTTCCCTGTGAAACTTCTGCCAACTCCATTCCCTCTGGAGTAGGCAATTACCTTATTTACAGGGGTTGGGGAATAAATGCTGAATTTCTTTTCCATAATCATTTATTAATTGTTCTCATATTGAAAAAATGACTTTGGTAAAATAAATAAGATCCAGCCCTTGCTTGTATTGCTGCAGGAAAAACTAATTTTCCAAGGGTACGGCATCCGAGGGCCAGACCATAGTGAGTTGACTCTCATGATGCCTGTGCCCGCTTGCTCAGGATCTGAATGGGAAACTGGAGAAAGCATTTAGGAAAAAGAGTACCTGTTCAAGGGAAAATAAATAAATAAATAAAATAATAAAGTCCCAGCTTACATATATTCAGCACGGTTCAACTCTGAGCATTTATTGCGCTATTACTGTTATAGCAACCAGGAGACTTTTATATATTCTGCAAGACGCACGCATACAAGACTCCCATTCCAAAGACATTGCTATTTGATATACGTACATGACAACAAAAATGAGTTTGAATAGGAAATGGATGGGATAAAGAAGAGGATAAACACGAACTAGGGTATGACCATAAATTTCCCATGTTCACTTAACTCCAGCAGCAGTGACTCACTCAAGTTTTATTGTACAATTTTACAACCATGGAGGAGAATTCACTTCAATCTTGTAGATGCCACTTTTTTTTTCTCCAGTTCTCAAATCATAAAAAAGCACTTCTGAAATTTCAGAAGTATGAATTTTGCCTGAAAAAGCAGTTTTGTGCTTATGGGAAGGGTGATTTTCTGCCTTTTTAATTTATTTTTTTTTTAAACACTACAGCAGGAAATTGCAAGAAACTAAACTGGACACTTGACAATCACTAGAAAATATTTACACTAATATAACTATAACCGCCCAAAGCAAACGAACAGTTGCCAGAAGTACAACTTGTGTTTATTTCTCATTCCATCAACTTAAGAATAATGGATGGGTTCAGCCCAAAACTTTTGTGTGCGTATGTCGAGCAATCCCTTCTCCTCCAGCACTGCTCCTGCATCACCACCTCCCTGGCCCTGCCCGATGGGCTCTACGGCAGACGTGGCCCAGGTCGTATGTCAGCACCTTCATTTAAGATAAAGAAAACCCCAAAGTCTAAAGCATTCGCTCGTTCTTCCACTGGTTAGAGGAAGCAGCAGCGGAGCCCAGGAGAGAAGCAGCTCATGGGGGCACTGTAGGAGGTTTGCTCCCCTGGACAACACTGTGGAAATTATAAGCATTTCTATAACTCCACAAAATTCTCAATTTCAAGCAACTGCAAAACCAACACTGCTTTGTCATTTTCACGCGGCTACACCAACAGCGCTGGGGAAGCTGCATCTTTTGTAGGGCCACGATGACCTGCGGCACCACTGAAGGGGTTCATTTACACCCAAACCAACCAACCAGAATCTGTTTTAATAGATGTTTAAGCAGAACCACTGTGACAACCTGAGAAATGGCTGAGACACACTTTGATCTTGAAGTGCTGCTGCACCATGGGCAGCGGCTCCTGCCCAGCAGTTAGAGAGCAATTAACACCCACGCTGATCGCAGCACAGAACAGCACTGTCTCTGGTTTTAGCTCTTGTTGACAGTGGATAAAATCCAAATTTGTAGCTATGCATCCAAAAACTGCAGTTTGCATTTGAAGCCTGGCTGATTGCACCCCGCATTTAGGTTTAAACCCTGTTACTGGCACGTATGGCGGCATGGCAAAGACATGAACACCAAGCCACCTCTCTGGATCCGTCCCATATCCCAGCACTGAGCCTCCTGGCACAGTCTGTCCGGCAAACTGGAGAAACTCAAACACGAGGCTAAAGCCAGCTTTGTTTTCCTTGTGGTAGCTTCATACCACAAACTGTTTAATTTTACTTTTTGGTTTTGGTCTGCTGTCTTGTTCTGGAAGCTGTGCAGAAGCGGTTACATCTTAGACATGCACTTTGCAAAACAGAGGAACAGAGGAATTGCCACCTTGAAAAAGCAGAACCCTTTCAGCAAGTCACTCGGACACTATCACCTTATGCATGGAGCAAGAGAGCAGAATAAATGAATTCAGCACATAAGGAACAAAGAATATTGGAACTGCCAAGAGAAATACTAACTTTTCTCAAATGTAAGCCTGTTTGATATTGTTTTAACCATATTAATTTGCATACAATGCACATATTGCACAAAGCCAGGCAAACTAACGACAAAGTGAATAATGTCACACAGCAAAGAACATCAGGGCACAAAAGTCAGTTTTCCATTGTGGAACTTCAGGTATTTGAGTGCCCCCAAAGCAAACAAAACAGGATCAAACAAGCCTGGAGTGCTCTCGCCTTCCCACCTAACCCCAGGCAGAAACCCATGCCAAGCACAGAGAGCAGCTTTGCAATCTCCCCGCTCCACAGGCTCAAAGGTCCCAAAAATACCGCAGCCCATTTGGAAATGCCTGGGATGAAAGATGCTTGACATATTTTCAGTGGCATCCTCATTAGCAGCAGCCCCAGACTCTCCGCAGTGCCACACTAATCCTCAGTTCAGCCATCACCAACCTCTTCTGATTACCCCAACCCAGCAAGCGGAGAGATTTAATCCTCCCCTGAAATGCTTCCAAGCCAGATTCGAGCTGCCAAGAAAGAGTCCACATTCCTCAATTTCTATCACCCTTGGCTATATGTTTTATTGGCTGATTATCTTAATAGAAATACCTAAGTATTCAAATGCGAGTGCATGTATATCCCCACCTCTGGAGAGAATTCTGCTTTGCCCTGCAGCCCTCACCCTGGGGAGCCCCTCTATGCACCATGCAACTGAGATTTGCAGGTTAACCTCACCAAACTGGCCTGAAAGTACAGACCAGCCAAAGCAGTTTTCCCGCATAAAAACAAAGATCTTTTTCTAGAACTGGCCCACACTTCTATACCAGTCACTCAAAGTTTGCTCTATGTTTTTCTATAAGGGAGGAAAGTTTTTTTTCAGCCTAGTTGGACATTGGACACACCGAGCTTCCCAGTTCATGCCCAGAAAAAACTCTGGTAGCTCAAGGCTGAATGGGTCCTCGTTTTGACGAAACGTTGGCAACGCTCGTCTGTCCCTCCTCCTCCAAACTCCTTGGACAAAGATACCGAAGGAAGAGAGTCCGACTCTTCACCGAGGGATGCACAGAAACCCTCCGTGCCTCCTAACAAGGATGGTTTCCAAGAAAAAGTCACATACAAACAACATCTGCAAAACTACTATAAGATTTAGACTTCCACAGCATCCTAAACAGCTGTCTACAGCAGAATAAACAAATATTTTTCTTGTCTTATGTCTAGAAACACATTTTATCCAAGAGATCTCAGTGGTGCCTCACAGGAGGGAGGAGTGGTGCTGGGGGAGACGGGAAGAGAGCTGGGATCATGTCCTACTAGAAAAAGCAGGGACCCATCTGTGCCCCAAATTGTGCCAAAATATGGACCTAAATAAAAGCTAGCTTTTTAAAGGTGGAGAAAGCTAGTCTATTAACTAAAAAAAAAAAAAAAGAGACTGGTGATTATCAAACAGATTTAAAGTAACTGGGGACTACTGGGGCTGCCTAGTGAAGAGAGATGCCCTTTCCAAATACTGGCCTTAAAGTTTCACTCCCTCCAAAAGAAAATAACTATTTTTTTCTCAAACACCCAAACCCTCCAAATAAAGATCCCAACTTCACTAACTTCAGGAAGCACAGGTCCTTGCAGCCACAGGGTACTCAGCACAACAGGAATTTCTTCACGTCCCTGAGAAGGGGTTCCTACCAAACGAACTGGCACCATCTCCACTCACCATTAAAATGAAATGTGCTCCTTCCTTACTTGTGCCACACGCAACCTCCCCCACTAAGTTTCAAATAGTTTTTTAATCTAGTTATTAAATGAAGTGTCTTTTTTATCTGAGAAAATAAGTTTTATTTGTTTATTTGTTTATGATTTATTTTAGAGCCAATGTAAGAGGTCAAATAAATTCCAGATGACATCCAGACTGTTTTGTATTTGAATTTTTGTAGTCTTCTCTTTTGAAATTAATTGAACGGAACATAGTAACACAAGAAAAACATAAACATCTTTAAATCCCTGAAAGTGGCGGCATTAGTTTCAGCTTCCACTTGCAACAGCAGCGTTGTCATGGCAGAATCTGTGCTGCAAGATACCAACTTCTGTTGCTCAGCACAGTGAGCATCTTAAGTATGAGATCTTATACTGGTCTTATCTTTATTTTTCAACATCTCATAATACTCACTGGTTCTTACAATGCCATGGACTGGAAATCAGATGGTAAGAAGAACTGTATCTGCCGTATCCAAAGGCATTACGTGAAGTTGAGAAGTCAAACACAAACAAGCCACAACACACAAACAGCAATCACAAAAAGCACGTTTTATTGCTTAGCCTTAATGCTCACAATCCCTAATTTCTGAACTCCAGGTCAGTCAATGGAAGCACTGCATACATTTTAACCAAGGCTAGATTTCCTAGCATTAACCACAGTCTTAATTAACCAATGCAGCTACCCAGAAAGGGCAATATGTTGCACCTTGAAGCCACTCAAGTTTCAGGCCATGGCTTGTTATCCTTAACCTAAACTATTTGGCAAGGCAGGAGTGTGGAGGGAAACACTCTCCCCATCAGATCTCCTTGACCAGGAAACTCTTTGCTCAGCGGCCGACTGACCTTCAAGATTGCACCACGCATTTTAATGCAACCAGGCTGAAGCTGAGGGCCAAATGCTGGAGGCTTGGAAATAAAATATTAATAAAAAAATATCTTTGCTTACTCTGTTTCTCTGTCTGTGAACAAACTACAAAGGTTTTTCCTTGCTCAGAACTGCTGGTTTCCCAGCATTCACAAATTTTGGCCCCAGCTGTAGCTACTTCAAAGGCAACAGATATGGCTCAGAGAGAAAACAAAATTGGAAAGAAAAAAAAAAGATGCTGGCATTTCAGCAAAACACTGGTCACTTAGTGGGATCTCCGAATTAATTTCAGATTGCTTGAAATTTATCTCCTTGCATGTTGCCATTATCTGCTGTGAATCTCTCCACATGATAGTTCTGTCTCCGAAACCCTTGAAAATTCAAAAAACCAAATCAAAACTGCCTTTTCCTAGTCACATAAATTATAAGCCAAATAACTTGAATCTACAAGCTTTCATTTTGAGCAAAGGATGGGCATAAAACTAATGCTAACTCTGACTGTAGGTATCAGAGATTCAAGGTGAACTCCTTCCAGTGCAAGGACACAGGTAGATACTGGGAACATCGAAATGAGAGTCCCAGTGAGGCTTTGGCAGAGCAGCATCTCCCAAGCCCACTGGGCTGCTCACAAGGCTTGGTTTCACCTTCATTGTGCAAATGGAGGGGTTCTACCTAAACAGGGCTTGGGCACAGACCTGGCTTTGTGCCAGTCTTACTGCGCTCCTTATTAAGGGAAAATTGAACTGAATTTCCTTTCCATTTCCTATTTGCTTTTTTGTCTCTTAAGGGCGACAATTGCAACAGCACAGCGCAATCAACACATGAGCTTCAGATTAGTCATTTTGTAAAGCATCTGTATGAACACGCAGGTAAAAGTACACACTTCAGCTAATGCCTCCTTTGCGATTTCTCTCTTGACCCTGCTGAAGTTTCACCCTAATTCCATCCATGCCCATATCTTAAACCAGGACACAACCAAGGAGCTAAGCTGGTATCAAGGCTTTCATATCTTTAATAGCTCCAAGCTACTAAAGCCAACGGTACAAGATTTAAGATAAGTCTTCACATCACCCCAGTCACGTATTTACTATTTATGAGATGAGTCTCAGTAACCTTAGAGACTCCCTCCTGGGTTGTACAAATGACACAGCCAAACCCTCTCCCCTGGGCTTTGGGTACTCTGGTTCCACCCAGGTGGGTGGGAGAAGAGATGATGCCCTGGGGAACTTGGCCCATGAAAGGGAGGGGATGGATTACTGGGAGCTATCGTGAACACAGTTTGAGGATGTAGCTCTCAGAAGGTTTGCCAAATTCCTCCACAATTGCATACAGCAGGTAGGAAAGCTGATGGAGTCAAATATCTGCAAATATTAATTTCCTGCTCTGTGGCAAAGATGGTGCTGACTGGCCAGGTTTAGTGAAACAACGAGAACGTCAGCTAGATCGTAAAATGGTTTAAATGCTAGAAAAATTATCTGTTGGCTGGCAGGGCTTAATGCACAACAAGCTGTCTGGTGTGGACAAAAATTAATCATGGTCAAAACCAGATAGAGCGCTCAAAGCTTCGCAGCATGTCTGCGTACACGCAGCCATAAGGAAAAATTGAGATTTCATTGAACTGGATGAATAGCCTGGAGCACAGGGCATCATTCTTAAGCATTTCCCTGCTGAACATTTTAAATAGGTAAATGATACTTTCATTGCCGTTACGATGAAAGCCATTAACTTCAGCTTGCAGTTCCCAAAAAGAAGACTGATGGCAGGGAATCAAGAAGCCATTGCACATCAGTTAAATAAGACAGGATTAGGTGTCAAAGCCGAACTGCGGCATCCTTCTTAACTTACATTTTATGCCTGTTAAACCAGCAGTAACCAGTCAATTCCCTGTTTGACCTGAAAAGTACCACCATTTCAACTCCTTTCACATGTGATAACTACCTCTTCCAATGCTATACAGTCACAGCCACAAGTCTTGCTTCAGAGCTACCTCAGATAATTCGCAAAGCCCACATTACTGCATTACTCGTTGCATTATGGTGCTTTTAATCTGCCTCTGAACATACTGTAGGTGCAGACATTAAATTGTTGTTTAACCACTGCTACTATAGAACTTATTTTATTGTTAGACACTTGTATATGATTACAGTAAAAAGCATTAACTGTGCCAAATGAATATTTTACTTTAAAAAATAAGTATTTATAAATAACTTAACAGTCTCAATTTTCAACAAAGGTTAAATCCAGCATTTAATATTGAATTCTTGGAAATTCCACAGAGCTTTACATGGGAAAAGATCAAAGAACATTTATACAATACTGTTATTCATATTTTACAGACAGGGAACACAACTCCTCGGCATTTAAGATGTTTACCCAATAATAGCAGTTATGGCCACGTATAGTGTCAAGTTTTCTGGTTTCCAGTTCAAAAGGTGACACTCGTTCCGGGTACCAGCTGGAGCACTCATACTGCTGTGTTCACCCGTGTGCATGCTCTATTGCTGGCTAACTTTAAGAATCACTTACATATTCCATACTAATTAAGTTCTAGATAAAAACAAAACAAAACAAACAAACAAAAAAAAAACAAACAAAAACCCAAACTTGAAAGCAAGCAAATTACTCCTTCGGGTTCAAATTTCTGCAACTACCTTTGTTTTTTATACTCTAATCTGATTGCTGAAAACTAAAGGGCAATAGTTTATTAAAAAAACCCCAAACCCATGTAGACTTCTAATATTTCATTCCTGTCTATGTGAAATAATTCCATATCATTCTGTTGGTTTGCCAGTGTCATGATGCTGCTCCTGAAATTCAGAGCATTATAAAAGGCCAACATTGTTTCAGGTTGCACTTCTGCCGTAGGAAACCGAGACCAGACAAGCATCGCCTTGTCCAAAGTATAAAGCCCAGGTACTGGATAGAATTTTTTTGTTGGTTGGTTGTTTTTTTTTCCCCCAGTGAACATTTTGACTGATGCTGACTGATTCTTGACTAAATAGCCAGGAATTCAACACAACCATTTACATTTTCCAATCAAAAAGCTGAAATTGTTCTGAATTTTTTAAAAATTGTTTTCTCTCAAAATAGAACGTGTCGGAGGCAGAGAACATTTTTATGCAGACATCCTGCTCTAGTGACTTCACTATGGGTATGTGAGAGATCCAGCAACTATCGACAATATTCCAGGTGTCCCAGGGAGATACGAGGCACAAGCGACCATGGCTCAACGTCCTACCAGCAGAGACCCAGCCAGGTCGTTGCGCTTGGCCATGCATCATGTCAGATAGGACGGGTCCCTTTTCCCACCACCATGGCTCTTCCCTCCTCCGGCATATCTAAGGTACTTTACCAAAAGAGGTCCGTTGATATTCCATTTAACATCCCTAGAAAAAGCAGTCTTCAGAGAGAAAACTGAACTTTTTGTATCCCATCTTACAGTACTGATAACGAAGGAAATTTATTCTTTTCAACTAAAAATCAGAGCAGCACATGGGCTGTTTAGAGTATTTTCATAAGGTGACCACATTGAATTGATTCCTAATGCTTAGGCCCCAAATGCTCGAGCAGCAACACGCTTCCACATTTTTTCCTCCCTAGTAACAAAGATGGACGGTGACAAACATCCATTCTGCATAAGGTGCACATTAAAAAAAAAGAATTTATCTGGAGTTAATAGAAACTTGTCTTCATACCAACGTGAAGTGATGCCTTGAGAACAGCACTCTTTACTATAAACATTTTTCTTTTTACCTTCAACTGATTATGCTTTTTTTCTTTGCTTTTTAAACACTAGCTTCAAGCCATATGTGTCTCCACATCAGCTTATCTGTTGCTTTCAACTTCTATCAGCCCCTGTTTTTACTCAAACAGGAAAGAATACAGAATGTTCTACTTAAAGTCTATTTTTGAATATAATAAAGCTATGCAAGCCCATTTCCATTTTCTGGTGTCTCCAACAAACAGACTATCCGAGTTCATTAGTACGACAGTTTCTTGGCAATCAAGTCATTTTTCATTGTGTCTATAGGAACTTATTTCATTAATCCCTTGGCTTGCTTACAGAACCCCGTGCTTAGCACCAAAGAAAAGGCCCCACGTTCTGTCATCAGGTCCATACCTTGGACATCTTATTTTCGCATGTGTTGCTGTGAATGGTGGAGTAAAGGAAGATCAGTTAGAAGTAAAGTCAGCCTAAACAGGTCTTTAACTTCACCGTCCCTCTGTGCTTTCCCAGCTATTCACCTGACAAGGGTTGGGGTTCTCCCCCGATTTTTTTATTTGGGAGTAACACATGCTTTTAAATTCACCCCTTTCTTTAAATCGTCCATCTTGGAATCTACTTCAGAAAAATGAAGCTGTAATCTGCTACTAAATGAGAAGGAAAATTTTCTGGAGCCATCTCAGACAATTTAGCCCATGAGCCACTCTCCATAATAGTACAGCTACAGGTTTTGATGCTGTTCTGCAGCACTGCCTGCACTATGGGTTTATCTTGGGATAGTCTGGGAAAGGCTCAGTGCAAAGCCAGCCACGGGAGATGCTGAGCAGATGGCAGCCATGACTTGCAGCACGGCTGGGGTCTCCTTGGCCGCACAGGCAGCTCCTTCTGTTGAGCCAAGTACAAAACAGGGTCCAGCTCTTGGCTGAAGCTTGGAGACTTGTCATTTGCACTACTCACAACTGCTTAATATTAAATAGTAATAAAAATGCTCATATAACATTAGTAAGAGATATTAATGCATACATGTGCTCACCATACAACCAAGTCTTACGAAAGGAAGCATTCCCCTCTTGGCACCCAAGATGGGCAGGAGCAATAGCAGCGACTGGCTCCCGGCTGGGCACCGAGGCAGCTCAGAGGCTCACGTGGCCTCCAGCTAGAGACTTTTCACATAGCAGGATTTTGTCAACAGTGCCCCTCTGCTGTTCCTGAGGTTTTATACTTAATTTAACTTACACTTAAACCTAAAAGTCAAATACTCTCAATCCCTCCATCCTTCTGAAGCACACCCTGTCCTTGCCTTCCCATCCTGGCCAGCAGCACAGCTATCCCCCCCCAGCAAAACTCACCAGCCCAGCCCAGTCCACCCTGCTCACCTCGCTGGAGACCAGCGTGGTGGACTCACCTCTTTATTATTGTTTTGAGCTAATTCATTTCCAGCCACAAAGTACATCATTCAATAAATGCATTTAAATTCTGGTTTCTTTTGGCACTCTTCAAGAACCACGAAGGTGGTATTGCCAGCCCCGAGGTCAGACCTGAAGAGCACAAGTCCAGGCTCTGTGACTCTCTGACGCGTTTTTTCTCTGGCCGCTGGCTCAGCCTCGTTACTCCTTACCACTAAGTATTAAACCAGTAGGATATGTTGCCTTCACAAATACATTTAAGCAGAACATCCAATTTTAGCATGGGTTCTAAATAACTTCTGAGCCTAATCTCCTGAGTGCAAGCTCTTCTTATATAGGTAAGAATTCCTTCTTTCAGAAGGCAGGCCAAAAAATAACAACCCCCCAAAAATGAATAAAACACTGAAAACTGATTTTGCTTTCCCATCAGTGGCCATTCGCATCCAAACAGGGAACCCTGCACACAGGAAACCTGGTCTTAATGTCAACTCTCAGCCACCACTCTGACACACCATGCCAGGAATGAACTAATCCAACACAGAAGGACAGCAACAAAACAAGGTCCCGCTACATGTTTGCTCAACAGAACATACGCCAGAAGCAACTTCAAAGTAAAACCCTCCTTGCACAACACAGGCAGAGACCAACCAACACTGTGATGACTCAGAAAATCCCAAGTGACGTCATCCGAGTGCTCCGAGGCTGCCGAGGCTGGGAGCAGGGAGGTTGGACAGCCCTGCCTGGGACATGGCGCCAGGCACGCATCGTGCAGGATGGGCACGCCAAGGCTGGCGGCACCAGAGGATGACAATGAAAATAAAAGAGGATTTTGTGCATACCCCCATCATCAACATGGATCAGAGAAGCTCAGTGCTTTTTTCATCATCTAGTATGAATTAATCTCTAATTTATAATTTCATAAGCTAGGGGATCTCTGGGAAAAAACTATTTTTAAGCAGATTTTTTTGTAGTATACCTGCTGCTCCTTGCTAGAGTATGTATGAGCACAGAATCAGGCAGCAGAAATCTTTTAGGATTTCTCAGAAGAAAGCCTCTATGCTCACAAATAACCTTTCATACCGAGAAAAATACACTCAAAGCTAGTTTTTGCAAAGGATCCCTGCTGAGAAGCATGTCCTGTCCTCTCCCATACCACTAGGTATGGGCGCAGGCAATGAAGCCTGTTCAGAGGTTTGAGGTCTGAGCACATCCGTTTCAGTCCTATGGCCGTAAGAGAACAGAAAGGGGATTCAATTTTCTTCCCTCGAGCTGGGAGGAAAACATCCCTTTCAAAATGTTATTGAAATAATAAAACATTTCAATAACCATACAGCTGCAGAGCAGCAGCACTGAAAGTACACACTGCATTAAAGACCCTGGTAGAATTTTATGAGTCTGCTAAAAAACAGAACCCCAAATCCTCTGCAATTCCAAAACATACAGACATGCATGCAAAGCCCCCCAACAACAGCTGGCTTAAAAAAAATTTAATAAAAAGAAAATCATATCAGTGGAAAACCTCCAGTCGATACCACCAGCACAGCTGAACAGCCCTTTGCACTGATGTGCAACTTAACGTATGGCGACGTATCAGTGGACAGGATGTCCACAGCCACCTTCAACATGAGAAAGGGGCACAATATTGCAAAGTCTCTCAGCTCCAAGTGCACAGGGATGGGTTTTTTTGGTTGTTTGTTTTTTTTTCTTTGTTTGTTTGGGGTTTTTTGGGTTTTGTTTGTACATCCTAAGAGCAACAGCTACAGCTCTGAGCACTGGGACACCTGGTGCTGTAGGAACCCAGAATGAACACAGTCTTTGCAGGCAAAGCCCTACAGCTCCTCATTTCACATGTGACCCGTGCAAAGAGGGGGGAGCAGCCCTTTCTCCTCTATTCTAAAGACATGCAAAACCAAGTTCTCATTAGGACCAAGTGAGAGTGGATTATTCATGAAGGAAACTGCCAGTGCCCTGGGACTCCTGTTGTGGGGAAGAGCTTTTCCAGCAGCTTCGCTTGGCCATGACTTCTGACAAAGTTACTGTGGCAGGTCCCGACATCTGCTGTGCCTCCCCCCGGGGAGCCTGCCCAGGAAGCGAGGAGCTGCAGATGCCACCACATTCATCTGCCAACTCAAAGATTTTAAACAAAAGAGAAAGGGTGGTCTCACCCTAGGGATTAACTGCAGCAGGGAGGTCTCTTCCCTGGCATCAGAGGCAAGTGAAAGCAGAGTAGATAACATTAACTCAATTGCCGTGATTTCTCAAATCATTACAGCCAAATATTTGCAAAATAAGAGCTGAATCATCCCAGGGTGGAGCAGGAAGGCGGCCAGGACCAAGCACTTCAGTTTTGCACTGTACCTATGCAAAGAAATCCCTCCCCATATATGCAGTCAATCAGCAGAGAAACTCTGCCTGTAACTTCATTACATTAGGGAGCAAGGAGAAACCGAGCAGACCAGAGGAAAGAGGCTACAGGCCAGGACCAGGAGCTGACAAAGCTGTTTTCATCACTTCCAGCCTGGATTCAAGAATTTTTCTTTTTGCAAGCGCATGGAGATGCCCCAACAGAGGACGAGGAGGAGGTGTGGGGGCAGGCTGGGGAATTGCTGGTATCTCCTGAACAAGGACACACACACACACCCCGCCTTTGATGTGGAAAGCCTCTGGCTTTACAGTTGCCTCACATATTTTAGAAAAGCAATGGGAGCCTGTGATTCCAGTTGCACTACAAGTGTGTCCTTCAGTGCTGGTTTCATAGAAAAAGGTCCGATACCTCCTCCGCCATCTCTTGTACTGATCCAGCACAGCTGAAGTGCAGGCAGGAGTGCTGCAGAGACCTGGCGTGCTGGGAAGGAAATGAAAGAATACCAGAAAAAACAGATTGTGCTTTTATTTTAAAAATAAAAAAAAAGTTACATATACAAACACACCACACACATGCACATATTTTGTTGCAAGAAGTTATATACTTGATTCCAGCCGGAGTTTGTTGCTACAACAGTTCAGCCTGCAGGACTAAGACTTCCATATAACTTTTAAATAGAGCTTTCAACGCATTAGGCACATAGTAATTACTACAGAGGCACAGCACCGCCTAGAAGATGAGCAGAGGCTCACTGCAAGCTAGAATTCTCATGGGTTTGGGTAGTGCAGATCTGTGGCACAGACACTTGGCATGCAGAAGTAGTGCCCACACACCTGTGTATATATAGCTTTAAACATCATACCTAGAAAAAAACCCAAACTTATATCCTAAGTAGATAAGCCAGTTCCTGCCTTTTCCTATAGTCATCCATGCCATAAAACCCAATGAGCAATAAATGAGCCCCAGCATCTCCTTTAGCCTATGCTTTCCTGCTCTGCCTGACATGAGACCTGGAGGCACAGATGATGAGTAGGACCACAGCATGCTTCTGGACTTGGAAGTCCTACCTCCAAGGTCCAGGAGACCCCTGGAGACTCAGATTCCCAGTCTGGAGCCACGCGCAGGATGACCATGGCTGTAATAATCGAGAACTTTCAATAAGATCTCCAGCCACCGCTTCCAAGATGAAACTGAATCACAGCAAATTCATTTCCTGGCACAATTTTGTGGGAAAATAGCAGCATTTCCTTTCCAGTTTTATTGAAAAGTAAGTTCAAATTCAATAGCAACAAATAAACTAAAAACATTCATGGCTCTGGAAGAACCTGCTTCTCCTCTGCCTTTATTAACCTTGAAACTCTTTGTCTGCTTTGGCAGTGATATGTATTCATGAAAACAAAAACAAAAAAAGAAGAAACCCAATGAAACTCAGTGATTTATGGTCCCAATAAAGGTTCCAGCTAAAATCTGTAAAACTGTTGCAGAAACATGTAAAAAAAGCAAGACAATGAAGTGGGAAAATTTTTCTAATGTTCCATTTTCCTCTTAGCTAAGCAAACATTTCTACTGAACGAATTTACTGAAACACTAGATGTTCTCTTGCAAAATAACAGCAAACTATACAAAAGTCCATATTTTTCAAGGGTCCGTGTGTCTCCTCCATTCAGCAATTGGGTATTGGAAATCTGAACAAATTGCTTTGCAAATTGAAAAGCCTAGGACACAAGTTGATTTTACTTTTTGTCTCCCATGGGAAGCAGAGCAGAATGGCAAAACAAACTTTCCACTACTCTTGTGGCAGATTTCCTCATCTTGGCAAAGAAATAGTTAATATCTCCACAGTCCAGACCTCTTTGGGGCAGACTGTATTCTATATTATACAAATATAAACTTAAAATGCCTTCCTGAAGCTGCAGAGAGACTCCTTACTGTGTTTCAACTTATCAGAATACCAGCACACCCCCCAGATTTCAGTACCTGCAGCACTTTAGAGAACACTTAAAACATTTGGAAAACCTACAGATAAATCTTGCTAGGAAATGAGGTACCATATTTTACATCCCATTTACAAGTTGATGTCTCTTCCCTGAAATTTTCAGATTCCTGTTCTGTCTCCATTATTAAAAACCCACTAATGATCTGTAGTTCATGTGAAATTATTGTTCCAGGTGCTTGTCTCAGCAATCCATTAAACAACATTAAATGTAATTTTAGAGCTAGTTCTTTAAAAAAAATCAACATAATTTTCTTTTTCATCCCAATCTTCTCTTATTTTGCATGTCAATCATCTAAGTCTATTTTTTTCAGCTGGAATATAAAAATTCAATCTATTTTAGTGTAATGACTGTAAGCAAACAGAGCACGGTTCTGTTTTCTATTAGCTGACACTATAATTTATGATAGAGAGATAGAGTTCACCCCCCTACTTACAGATACAAACAAGTGTATGGGTTGAAGGAGGTGCCACTTTTACAACGCGCAGGACAAGCAAATGATGTAGAGCAACAGGGTCTTTTGGCACCCAAAGGTGTCTTTGCTTTGATCCAAAAGCTTTAGAAACCTGAGGAACACCCACTTCCACCTCAGGCAGCTCCCCCCCTCCTGCTCTCGTGGCTGAGGTTGTGGGTGCAGACAGGCACAGCCCCGCAGCGTTGCAGCACGGTTTGTTAGCCGCATTGTTCCACCATGCACCTTGCCCATGCCACCAGCTCACTCAGCACGAACTACCTAGTGCCGCTCACGCCAGCGTATGTGTCCTGCTGCAACGTCCACTGCAGGCACTGAGTCCTCGTAGCAGGAATAAGCAGTTATTAATCACTGGTATCTAAGCAGACCTCAAGATAAATGGCCAAATACATCCCACCTCTAATCCAACAAGTACTTCTGCAGAGCCAGCCTTGACCGTCACCGCTATCTTTCAAAGGCCTGCTTGCTTTGCGGTAAGACTGATAACCAGCTTCAAAGGATTTAGAGCCTGGACCAGCAACAAACATCTGTGGTCATATTATCCAAAACCCTATTTAAAAAAACAAAACAAAACAAAAAAAACACACCACCAAAACACAAAACCTGCATTTCTGAAGGCTCGATCTGGCTTTTGGGACATACCCCAGGAGTATTTCACTTCCCATGAGCTTGGCTGATCCTGCAATATGGAAAGACTTCACTAATATCTTCTTTTCTTTTAAACTCCTTTACTCATCACTGGCTACCTTCAGGTAAAGGTATTTCTGTTTTTTTTCCACTTCAGAAGATGTTGTTTCTGATTTCCTACATTAACCTTCATGCCAGCAACTTTGAAAATATAAGAAACAGACCCTGTATATGTGTGTGTGTGTGTGTATATATATATATATATAGCATCCGGGGAGCAACATGTTGGACAAAATCATTGAAATAACAGTAACAAGTCTCCATTTTTATAGCCTTTGAAGATGTTTAGGCACTAACAGTGATCCAGCTGCCAAGAAATAAAATAATTCTTATCTGGAAGAGATGATTCTTTGTATTTGGTTTGCCCAGGAAACCACTCTAGTGGTAATCCAACACACTTTGCAGAACCTTCCCTATAAAAGCAGAGAAAAAGAGTAAAACCCTAAGTTCTCCAAGCTCTGTTATTTTTAAAAGAATAGAAAAGACACTTCAATAAGCACTTATCACAAGAAAAATTCCAATTCCAGTAACACTGCACAAAGCTGCAGCACTTCATCACCGCAGGTTTCCCCACTGCGTTAACTCCACCCTCAGCTGCAGATGGCAACAGAACAGCCCTTACTGCATGAGCAGAGAAGCGTGTTGTTGAAGAGGCCATCAGCAACACTGAAAATAAGTTACATCAAGAAACACAATTTGATATAGGAAAAAAATGTTCCATTAACAACTGGGCTTAGGGGCAAGGTTTCTGATTGAGAAGTGTTGGACATTCACACCAGGGTGGCTGATCGGGAAGTAAATGTAAGTGATGGCAGCAGCACTTTAATTGATATCTGATAAAACTTTGCAAGGAACCCCTGTATTCACTGTTTTTAGATAACACCAGCCCCAAAGAACCTCTGAAAGCCTACCCTCTGGCTTGAGCACACTTGGCAAGAGCTAGACTTCAGTGACATGCATCCAGAAAGGTGCCCGTCTCGCTGCCACCCCAGCTGCTTCTCCCCTTACAGCCAGGAAGAGACATTAAAGCCGAGAAGCCACCTTGAGGGCACGAAGGCGAGGAGCCCCCTGCCCCAGTGGAGCCGCCGGTCGGGCTGGGATCCCGTGCTGCCGCCGTGCTGCGTGGCTAACGCACCAGCCTCGGCCGATCGCTTTCAAAGCAAATTTTGTGTTTTTTATTGGAACATTCCAGTGGGGAAGGAGGCCGCTGTGAGAGCCGGGGCTGGCTCACCGCCAGCCACATCAGCTGTAATCAGATTATACAGTAGTGGCTTCAAAAAGCAGAAGCATGTTTATTATCAAGCCACTAACCAGACTGACATTAATTTGGTCAAAGCTAAGCTAAAACAGTCTTTGAGAATCATTTTCTGATTCAGATCACATTTACTTAGTTGATGTAAGTATTTTTTGCAAATTATGCTTAGGGAACGACAGTGGTTACAGCCCATTTTTCATTTGTGATTATACAAGTCAGTGCCTTTCTGAAAGAGTTTCCACTTAATTAAATTCTACTGTATTAAATTACTACTTAAAAAAAAAAACAGAGGGAATACCATCCCTCAATGGAGGACACAGCACAGAGACTACCAGTTTAAATACAGGCTTGACATCTCTAAACCAGAGGGATTTTGGTTTTTGTCAACATGTCCAGTCCTTACTCGTAGGCAGAACCTGAACAATACATGAATATTTTTTGCTATCATCTTGTTAGGAGCTTTTCCTCAACAAGTGGAGTCTAAGACACCTAACTAAATAAATTAAAATTAAAGGATGCAAGTGTAATGATGTAAAAGTAGTGTCCCAGACCACTATCGATGAAGGAATATCAGCCTCATCCTAATTAACACTTTTTTGTTTGGCTAGCAGACATACCGCCCACAGCAATTTGTGCTGTGCAGGTAGACATATGCATGGTAACTCAGATCCTGCAAACCCACAGGTGTGAGGAGCTCAGCACAGGGCAGGTTACTCGGCTCCTTCACACTAAGAAGCATAAACACACCCAGAGTCTCCTCTGGAGCAGTGTGTACAGCACAAATCCTGTCTCTGGACACAAGCCTGGAGGTTCATCTCCCTCCTGTCTTCATGATGTATATGAACAGCTAGTAGAAGGCAAGGAAAAAAAGAATTTAAAATACGATGAGTCCAAACCCTTCACTAGCACACCTTTGAGTGATCCCACTGGATACAATTTGCCCCAGTCCAGCTCTGCTCATCTCCAGCCTTCAGCAAGCCAATGCCACGCTTGGTCCCATTTCCCTCCCCTAACACCTTTATTTATTTTTTTTAAGACATTTTTTTAGTAGCTATCTTGAGTAGAACAATAAGTGTGCAAGCAATACATGACGCATCTCCTGCGAGCAGCAGATAGGAAAACCTGCAGGTGTGGCCAGGAATAGCTGTGCTAAATTCTGGCCAGAGGAATTTCCTTCAGCCCATTTAAAGAGTCCCTGCAACCTCAGCTAGACGCCGTTTATGCATTTATTTTCTACTTTAAGTCAACACAGACATAAAAATTCCCAGGTTGCGTTTCAGTAGCAAGCCAATGACTTTCACACTGCTCACTCAAAGCCTGCAAAGTGCGTCAGGGTGGAGAGCAGCGCTATGGGGAGCACATTATCAGCTGTAACGTTGCCAGGCTTTCCTGACTCCACAGATCCCCCTTCCCCAGTTCGTACCTGGATTGAGGTTTCAGAAAAAGGACATGTTGAACAAGAGCATCTACAACTCACATGAGACTCACTCTTTCCCCTCCCGTCTGGGTGGTTTCTGAGCAGTAGCTGCCTGGTTTGCTCACAAATACCCCGAGCCGGATGCACGCAGCTGGCATTTGCCCGGCCTGGCATCAGTGTTTCCCACCAAAGATTCTGCTTTTAATACTTGACATCTAAATTGAGTGGATGGTGATTGCAGGGAGATATGCATATAATGCTTTGTCCAGCTTCTAAAAATATTTCTGTATTTAATTTCAGAAAACAAACCTATACATCAGAGAGACTAGACATTCTTTAGGGTACTGCATATGAAGAGGCTGTTTGTTTGGGTATGGATTATTCCATTTAGGATATAGCTATATGAAACCATTCTGTTATATAGCTATATGAAACCATTCTGTTATAAAGCTATCAGTGTCCAGCTCTTCCAGGCTTTGCAATTCCCAGTTTAAGAGAAGTTGAGAGCAAACCACATAGTCCACAGGGTTCATCATTAACACAG
This sequence comes from Anhinga rufa, assembly GCA_013400875.1. NCBI lineage: Eukaryota > Metazoa > Chordata > Aves > Suliformes > Anhingidae > Anhinga > Anhinga rufa. The sequence continues at coordinate 25,111 of VZTV01079066.1, forward strand.
CTCTGATGGCATCCATGGACAGAAACTAGAATACAATATTGCAGTAGAAAACTACAAGCCACAAAAAAAAAAAGTGCTTATAGGCATGTATCAGGTGTCAATTAATGAGAAATCTGAGCTGGAGTTTGTAACAACAAGAATGGAGGTGCCAGCACTAGCAAGGGAGGAGGGCTGCTTGCCAGCTGACAACCGATTGCCAATTCACACCCTAACAGCCCCACCAGTTACAGCCCCATCACCCCTCCTGGCTCTCCCAGTATTTTGCAAGCATATGCAAGCAAGCACTGCTCTGGTTGTGAGCAGGGTGGAGGTGCAGGGTGGTAGAAACCACAGGCACTACCTCCTGCCAAGTCTCATCGAGTGCCTGAAGCCTTGTTCAGTCCCTGCCAGGTGCTGCGCGGCTCTGCACAAGTCCCACAGCAAAGTGGGAGTCGGGAAAGCTCAGTGCCATGTGGGGCAGCACTTCCTCCTCCTCTGAAGATTACACATGAAGATAAGAAGGTCAGCCAGGCCAGACTGGTCCATGTTTGGTTTGGTTTTTTTTTTGTATGGTTGGGTTTTTTTTTGGGGGGGTGGTGGTGTTTAAAAAAAAAAAGCACCCTTCACCCTTCTGAAGGACATAAGTAAATCACCTGCTACGGACCAGACTTGGCTCCAGAGAAATGCCTCGAGTCAGTCACAGGCTGCGGTTGCAGCAGTAAACCAAGTCTGCCTGGATAATTTGCTCTGTTCTGGAACAGCAGCTTCATTTCTGGAGCACACTTTTAGATGGACACTTCTCTCTGTGCCCATTAAGATGGTAACTGAAGTGGAATAAATATTTACTGACTAGAGTTTATTACAAGCTTAAAAAAAAACCCACTGGGTTTTTCAACCTGCAGAACTAAAGCCCTTGTGAAAACAGGAAAGCAAAACCTTTCTACCTATCTCGGTTTAGAGAAAATCACACTGATCTCCTCCAAATTATTCCAGCAGATTGAAAAACAGATAACAATGTGGTTAAAAACAAAACAGATTATAGACTGAAACAAAACGCCAGGTCCAGACAACTCCATCTGCAAGACCTACAGTAAAATTCCCACGTTCATTACCAAAAGTGGGAGCGATACAGCCAGACATTTGGGCAGTCAGGTGCTGGACTTGCCCACTACATCCTTGTCGCTGTGTGTGACATCTGGTCATCTGGCAAGGAAATACCAGGGATCATTTAGTTTTAATTCTGACCAACAGGACGGCGAGGGCTCGACATGCTCCTGCAAAGGACAGCGAAGGTCCCCCCTGGAGTTTGATGCCAGGAAACTTTAAACTGCAAAGATGCTTTTCCGAAGGAAAGTGAATAATCTGCTATCGCAAAGGGGGCTGGGGGTGGGGGAAGAATAACATATCAGGAGGGAAAAATGTACTGAAATATTTACACAGCTGGTTTTTCAGGACAGTGCTTTTAAGATCGGCTGTTTTTCAGCCGCACAGTTCAAAAAACAGTCTTAATCCATAAGCAGCATTTCCACTGCTGTGACAGAAATCAGCTCAGTAAAACCACTGCATGAGCCATACGTGACTTTCCTTTGCTAGCCCCATTTCAAACCCAGGTGCGTCTTCAGAAGGACATGACGCTATGTTCAATCTAATGTTTGTAGATGTTTTCTGGAAAAAAACATGTGTACAGGTTGCTTCAAATTATTTTTGCACATCATCCCCAAGAAACCAACCAAATTTTAAAAAAATGATATATCTTTTAAAAATAGCAGCAGGATTTGCTAAGTGTGAAGGTACTAAAAAAATAATTCAAAATTACTGTTATTCAAATGCAAGATAACACTGAAAATGCAAAGAGCTCAAGTAAAAACCTCACATCTGATTTTACTTTTGTGCCCTACAGATTAACGTCAGCACAATCACTGCCTTAGGGACATGGAAATACAACACTATAGCATTTTCGCCGGTGCCTGGACACAGCGAACACACACCTGTTTCATTTCAAAGGAGAGCCCTTTGGATCCACAGCAGCGTTCTTGCACTTCTCACACACATTTTTTTTAAATTGCCACCAGGAAATATAATAAAACTGAAACAGTTAAGCTCCAGAGAGAAGCCTGGCTCAGTGCTGCCTTCCAAAGATGGCTTTTTGCTGAAACATTTATTCCTACTTTTCTTCCTCAACCAGTGGGGGCCAGAGAGGAGCAGGACACTGGAGGTCCAGTCTTGGCCAAGGGACCGGAAGAGCCTGCCACGCTTAGCCTAGAAAAACAAAGACAGATGGGACAGATTGCCATCTACAAACACAACAAAAGGGAGATACACCCAGTTTTGTTTTCAAAAAGCTGTTTAAACTATAAGACACTGTTGGCATATGAGTATAAACTGACTGAATAAACTGATGTTAAAAATTAGGAAGTTTGCGACCGACAAAAGATCTGGAATGGTTTTTGGACAGATGAGTACAAACAAAAAAAGTGCTTTTAAGACAGAGCTTCCCCAATTTAAAAGTAGAATTAAATAAATGAGAGCACTTCCCAGCAAGTAATCACAAAAGATCGATTATCCCTGTGCTGTTTCCACCTCACTGGAGCATCTCTGAATGATACAGAGAGAGTTGAATCAAGAAGCTCCCTGTAGGGAGTCTGTAGGACAAACTTGATAGTCCACAGTCACCAGAGCTGAGCCGCACCAGCAGCTATGAAACCCCTGCCTCCTCTTGGTAATTATACTTCACATGTGTTACTGTTTCAGCACAGGAACTGGCTGTCTGATCAACGACGGCTTTTGCTGGATATCTTATTTAAACGTTAGTCGACGTCAGCTATTCGAGTGCTCTCCAAGGCTACTTGCATCAGCGCGCTGAAGGCAACCAGAATACATCAACACATAGCTACTGCACCAGGAGGAGGATGCTGACGGCATGTCCTCACAGCACGAGACGGGTAAAGCAGAAGCTGTATGGGAGAGAGACTACCCAATGTATATTTTCTCCCTGTAGAGCTATCTCTCTGTAGGAGTTTCTTGTACTCTCTCCTACAGATTAAAGCAAACAGGGCTTTTCTGTACCTTTGTCCTTTCCATTTAGTGCACGGGCCCGTGAAGAGTTTCTGAAAGGTCAGTGCGTATCAAAGCAGAAGACTACCCACCATTTGAAAGAGTTACTTCGAATAACAAATGACTGATTTTTCCAAGATAGTACAGTTGCATGTCTTGAAAACAAACCACAAGGGGAAGTAAATGAACTGTAATACAGGAGGATTACTCAGGCATTCCGTATTATAGGTCTCACCATTAAACTGATTTGTCATTTTCTAAAATATTGTATTTTAAATAAACTTGCTAAAAATAAAACCAGCAATCCGTTCCAATTTCTGTACCATATTTCATTACTTCACTGGTTTGGGGTAATAGTATGGGAAATACTCTGCTTTTAAAGCAAGTTTTCTTCTGCCAAGGCCTCTTAGCATACTTTCAGGCTTGGATCACAAACACAATATAAATAATTTGTAAAAAGTCACAGACATTTTAAAATAACATGAAACATTAACTTTTTTTTTAAACATGCACTATCATTTGGAGCTGAAGTACCTGACAGCACCGATTTAAACAATGGAAGAGGAACAGATATTTTTATTTTATGCATGTCCACTAACTCATTAGTATAAGACAAATAGATTTTTAATGTATGGTGTAATGGGATCGTTTGTTAGTTTTCTGAGCCCTGTTGAAAACTTTATCATCGAAGCAGCTACGGAAAGTTCAAGTTCTTGTAAATGGAAGGAACAGTACTCAAAAGTTTAAGATAATGTATCAGTGCTTTAATAAGCCCTCCCCCTAAAATGTTGATTAAGCAGGCAATAATTTCTTTCACAGTTTGAAACTTTCGCATTGCTACATAAACATTTATACAGTGCAAAAAGCAGAAAAGGTGGTAATTTTTGCTTTATTCATTTGAAAATATCAAATTTAGCTTCCACTTACCAAACCCAGGAAGTAAAACAATTGTTTAAGTAGTCCTAAACTCAGCTTAAAATCAGCACGCTACTTAAGAGAAGAAGAAAACTCTGGTTTTAAGCTTGACTTGCATTTGCCTGTGTTTCCTTGTCACCACCATCACCCTCTCAGAGCCACAGGCTCCAGCAAATACTGTATTAAGCCAGCAAGGGCAGACGTATGCTGGGGAAACTGGGAGTTCACTGAAAAACTTGCAGGACTGGACCTATCTCAAGCTGAAAGCTTTTGGTGGGGAAAGACAGCATTTGTGGGCAAGGATTACTGATTAAGTAACTTCAGGGTCTCAGAAAGACCATTAGAGTTACATACAGAATGAAATATGTGTCTTCTGGACATGTACAAGTATTAACACGCTAAATATACAGCTGAAAGAACTGTCCACTGATAGACGTCAGTAGTACAAGTCAACTCCTATAACTGGGATGGTTATATCCATAAATAGACTTCCTTTTACCCCAGGCTGAGGTGGAAGGGGAGATAGGGGATAAGATCTTTTGGATCTTCTTGTGTTGTTTCAACAGTGTTAACATTGGAGATTTTGCTGCTACCAAAATTGGTAAAGCCCCTTTTCACTGAAACTGGGCAACAGCTCTGTGAGCAGCTCAACTCACAGGGCCAGAAAGAAGAGGAGCTGCTGGCCCAACCATCACCACAGCCACCCGCAATTGGGGATGGAGACAACCCCCCTCTACAATACCACACATGGGCAAAAACCAGCGAGGAGATCAGACTCTCATCTTCTAGAAGTCAACAAAGCACAGGATCAGGGCCTTCTCTGGAGAGAAGTGCTAATCATCACACCTTGCCCACGGTTATTTTTTACGTTGTGCAAAACAGAAAGGAAAGGATGGAAAACAAAATCATCTCCTAAGGATAAAATGCAGCTGGAAGGACATGCACAATACAGATGCTAATGCATGGAAACATCTGGCC